>VZRX01019910.1:0-10517 GCA_013398075.1 Notiomystis cincta
GGAGGGGGGCACAGCCGGGCACGGATGGTATCCGTGCCACAGGTGCTGGGTACGTGGGGTAGGACGGGAGCTGACCCTGATTCCTCCGGAGCCCCGGGGTGGCCCTAAGGTGCCGTCCGGGTTGGGGGGTCCCCGGGGGCCCGGAATCCCCACAACAGCTCAGAGTGGGGGTCTGGCCGAGCAGGGACCGAGTGTTCCCTGCCATTTAGGGGTCAGAACGGTGGGATCCGGCAACGCTGTGCTCGCGCCGGAGTGGCTGGAGGTGACGCCACCCCAGTTGGTGACTGGTTTTACTGGNNNGGTTTTACTGGGTGGCTGGAGGCCGGGCTGGGCACTCCCTGCCTCCCTCCCTCCCTCCCCGGGCGGCGGTGGGACCCTGTCGGCGGCCCGGGGGCTGTGGAGAGGCAGAAGATGGAGTCTGTTCCCACCGCCCGCCTGGCGGGGCCGCAGCAGTGACCGCGTCCCCTCCAGGCTGTGCAGGGAGCCACTGTCCCCAGGGGTGTCCGTCCCCTTGACCTGCACATCCTGGGGGAATTTCCCTGGGGTGGGGTACTGTGCCTCGGCTGGCTGGGCTGGGGGGCCGTTAGATGTCCCTTTGGTGTTCCTGATCCCGATTCCTGTTGCTCTGGCAGCAGCAGGTCCCCAATGGCGGGCTCTTGTCCCCACCACACTTCCCGGGGTGGCCGCAGCCCACCCTGGGTGCCAGGAGCAGCGCACCGGCCGCCGGGCTCCCCTGCCACCCTCAGTGCCACGCTGGCACCACCTGCCTTGGCCCTGCCGGCCAGGGGACTTGGGGGGGAGGGGGCAGCGGGGAGCACGGGGGGCCCGGCTGCCGTTCAGCCCCCTGACCCCCTCCTCTTCCTCCTGCCCGGTTCAGGGGCCGGCGGAGCCGCGTTCACGGTGCGGGGGCCCGAGTGGACCGAACGGATGGGCAGCGGCTGGCGGGGGGGGGGGGNGGCGAGGTGAGCGGGGCCGCTGGAGGGGGGTCCCCCACCGGCCCACCCAAGGGTGTCACGAGCACGGTGTGAGGTCGCGGTGCCTGGGGGCGGCACGTGCCGGTGGGGGTGACGGTGGCGGGGGGGGTTGGCTTGCCGGCATCTCCCCTGCTCGCCCCTCCCCGGGCGCTGGCAGGCGGATTGATTTCAGGTGACAGCTCGGCGGGCGAGACCGTGCGGGCAGCGCCCCCCCGCCTCCCGCGCCCTGTGCCAGCCGCAGCCATGTGCGAGATGCGATGAGGCAGCGGGGGATGGATCCGGCCCGTCGGCCGGCTCTCGTCACGCGGGCGTATGGCGTGGGTTGGGGCAGGGGGAGTCACAGCAAAGACCGGCAGAGCCCCCCCAGCTGGAAGGGGCTGGAACAAGCCTCTGTGTGTGGGGGCTGGGAAAGAGCCTGGTGCCCACCTGGCAGCTTCCCCCTTGGTGGCCCTCTCTAGAGAACCCCGTGCCCCACTGTGGATGGTTTGAGGCGGAAAGCAGGTTCTGTGGGGTCACTGCTGAGAGGTGGGGGCTGTGGGGCAGAAGAGGTGGCTGACCCTGCTGTGTGGGGCTGTCCCCTGCTCTCTCTGGGGCTGCACTGGTAGGTGCCATGGGGCAGACGGGTGGGCAGGCTGCCTGTGAGCCAGCTCTCTCCAGGCCTCTCGGGATTCGCCTCCAGTCCTGGCACGCTTCCCGTGGCAGGGTCACGCCAGGGCACGGCACGAGGCAGGACTGCATTGCCACTGCCCTACAGTACCTACCACCAGCACCCCACAGCTCCTGGAAGCCCCAGGCTGCTCCACTGGGGTGCTGAGGCCAACTTGGGGGTTGCTAGTACCACTCCCCCTAACTAATCCTGGTTTTGTTCTGGTTCATTTTGCATCTCCTCCTGCCCTTGGGTCAGCCTTCACCTATAAGATTAGGGATGGTGACTGGGAACCTGGGGATGCCTCCGTGCCCACCTGGGGATGCTGGCAGCTGATGGGGCACTGTTGTCAGTGCTCATGGCTCTGACGCCCTGTCTCCCTTGCCTGCAGGCTGCCCGTGCGCCCCTGCCCGCCGGGGGCCCCCCTGCCATGGCCATCGTGCAGACGCTGCCAGTGCCCCTTGAGGCTGTTGCTGAGGGGGCCACACAGCTCTGCGCCACCACCCGCTCCCCCCCTGCCGCCATGGGCAGCGTGGGCAGCCTCCTGCCCGTCCGGCCTCGCCACGACTGCACCAGTGATGGGGACCCCTCCACTGCCTCCTTCTGCAAGCAGAAGGGGCTACTCCGGGCCACTCCTGAGGAACCCCCTGTGTCTGTGCCCAGTGTCACGCACTCCTACGCCAACGGGGGCTTCTGTGGCGACTGGCTTGATGCCTCCTCTCCTGCCAGCCCCTGTAGCGACTCAGATGATCTCCGTGATGACCAAGCACCAAGTGATCACCTTCGGGGGCCGCCCCCCAAGCTTGTACCTGTCTCTGGCAAGCTGGAAGAGGTGGGTGTGTGCTCCGATCTTGACTTTACAGCCTGTGCCACACTGGCGCTCTTGGTTCAGATGTGTGAAATGGGGTCGTATGGCCACACTTCTTGTGTCCCTGGGGAAGTGGCAATCCCCGTGCTCTTAATGTCCCCTCCATCACGCCAAGGGTGTTTGGGGAGCTCACCTGGACACCTGTAGAAAGAGGATGAAGTGGGTGGTGAGTGGCCCCTGTCTCCCTTGGGGTGTGAAGATATCAGGGCTGGGGGCACCCATTGTAACACTCCTAGGCAGCCCTTCTTGGGGTTAATGGGTCCTCCCCAACTGCTCATTCTCCCCTCTTTTCTGGGCAGAATGTGGAGAAGACCCTGATCCGCCCCATGGCCTTCAAGCCAGTGGTATCCAAGCTTCGGAATGCCCAGCCAGGCACGCGCCTGGGGCTCTCGGAGAGCCAGGTCAGCCTCACCCACTTGCTGGGTGCTGAGAAGCCTGGCTCTCTGAGCTGCCGTGCCAGCACCCTCTCGGACTCGGGGCGCAACTCCCTCTCCAGCCTGCCCACCTACAGCACAGGCTGCAGCCAGCACCCAGAGATGGGTGCCCTGCCAACCACCCCCCATGGCCCCCTTGACCCCCCGGGGGGCTGCCGCCCCTCCAACTCGGACAGCGGGCGCTCGTCCTCCAGCAAGAGCACGGGTTCGCTGAGTGGCCGGGGCCGGCCCTCCTCAGAGAGTGGCTCCTGCGGGCGCTCTCCGCTGCCTGGTGAGGAGGCCATGCTGGTACGGGAGCTGGAGGACAAGCTGCGGGAGAGGGAGGCCGAGCTGCGGCTCCTGCGTGACAGCCTGGATGAGAACGAGGTGGCCATCTGCCAGGTATGTCCCTGGTGTCCGTGTGTCCTGTCCCTGTCTCCCTCCATGGGGCATCATGTGTGGACATACCCCCTGGTTGGGGGTAGGGACCCACTTCGGGGACCCTTTACAGACCCTTGCAGGGGGATACTTTTTCCAGTGGGTCTGGGTATGTGGGTTTTTCCCATCCGTTGGGAAGTCCATGGGAGAGCCTTGCATGGCTCATGGAACCAGTTGTACAGACTGGGGTACTTTATTTTGAGGTGCCCTTTCTTTGAATGAGCCTGAGACCTGTGGCTTCTTTCCTGCTTGTGATAGAGCTGGAGGAGCCTTATAGGCTCTGGGGGTGCTAACATGGGGAACCCATCATGCAGAAGGATAGGGGAGCACAAGGAGATGTGTACCACCACATTGCACTCTTCCTGGACCCTTCCTCTGTTTGGGGGAGATGTGCTGCCCCCTCCCTGAGATGCCAATCTTGGAGATGGCAGGTGAAGTGGGAGGGTGCCATGCTGCCCTGTGCATCCCCTGACGCAGGTGTTTGAGGAGAAGCAGCGTCGGTGCGAGCAGGAGCTGGAAGGGCTGCGGCAGCGCTGTGCGGCCCAGGCGCGGCAGGCAGCCCATGCGGCACATCGGGGGCAGCAGGTCCTGCAGCTCCAGGTGCTGCAGCTGCAGCAGGAGAAGAAGCAGCTGCAGGAGGACTTGGCCCAGCTGCTGCAGGAGCGTGAACTGCTGGAGCGTCGCTGCGCCTCCTTCCAGCGGGAGCGCACTGAGCTGGCACCGCGGCTGGAGGAGACCAAGTGGGAGGTGAGTCTCCCAGCAGCGCCAGGCGTGTCAGGGGGCGCAGGCTGCGGCTGGGGGGTCCTGGCCGGCACCTGAACCCCATCGTCCCCACAGGTGTGCCAGAAGTCGGGGGAGATCTCTCTGCTGAAGCAGCAGCTGAAGGAAGCGCAGGCGGAGCTGGCGCAGCGGGGCGCCGAACTGCTGGGGCTGCGGGCTCAGCTGCGGGAGGCACAGGCGCAGCTGCAGGCGGGCGAGCGGCGGGCGCAGGGGCTGCAGGAGGCCGCCCGCCTCAAGGCGCTGGAGCTGGAGGTCTGCGCCAACGAACTGCAGCGCCGCAAGAGCGAGGCTGACCTCTTCCGCGCCAAGGCCGGCCGGCTCGAGCAGGAGGTGGTGGGGCTGCGGGAAGCTGCCCGCGGGCGATGCCCACCAGGCACTGGTGAAGGGTGCCCCCCTTCTGGTGAGGGACGCCCCCCGGCCGGCGAGGAGCCCCGGGGCAGTGCGGGGCTGCGGCGGCAGCTGGAGCGGCTGCGTGCAGAGGTGGCCCTGGAGCGGCGGCGTGGGCAGGAGCAGCGGGAGGCCTTCGAGCAGGAACGCGGCACGTGGCAGGGCGAGAAGGAGCGCGTCATCCGCTACCAGAAGCAGCTGCAGTACAGCTACATCCAGATGTACCGGCGCAACCGGCGGCTCGAGCAGCGGCTCCAGCATCTCCGGCTCCAGGGCGAGGACCCCCTGCCCGAGCCCTGTGACCCACCTGACCCGCCCTTTGAGGAGATAACAGCCACAGAGATCTGAGATGCTGCCTGCCCTCGCCCCGTGCTTGGAGGGCTGAAGGGGCCTCTAGCCCCTGTGATTTTGGGAGCTGGGAGGGGCCCCTGTTCTCCCCCAGCTCTACGAACTGCTGCCACTGTGAAGGGGCAGGGGAGACCACAGGCGCTGCCCCCTCCCCAGCATTGAGGTCTTGGGGCGAGGGTGTATTGGTGCCCACAGAGGGGGGTGCCCGTGACATGTAGGGTCAGGTGGGTGCTGAGCCCTGGCCTTGGGGCTGCCCGGAACTGGTTGCTGATCCTCTTAGCTCCTGGGGATTAGCGGCGCTGGCTTCAGCCAGGGTCACCTTGGGCAGGGGGAGGGCTGACTTGTCCCCTCCCTCTCATCCCCGCTGACACTGTCACCCAGTCACTTGGCATGTGCCCTGTCTCTGCCCATGCCAGCCTCCCTCATGCCCCTTCGTGTGTTTGTCAGGGAATTCGTTTCTGTGCCATTTTAAATAACTCTATTTTTATAGGACCTACCAAAACATATCACCCTTTCCCAGCTCACACCCCACCAGTCTGTGCCCCCTCACCCCTGCCACGGGGCAGCTTGCCCTCAGTGCCTTTCCCATGCCTTTGCCCCCAGCATCCCTCAGTTCCCCCCCCCCAAAAAAGTCCATGCCTCTGTGATGCCCAGCCTGCCAGGGGAGAGGGGCGTGGTGCTCCATGTGCCAGCTGGGGACACCCTGGGGATACCCCCAGGGATGGGCAGAGGTGGGGGGGGCCCTGCTGGGCACCCAGGGGGGTCAAACCAAAGGAAAAGTCTGGCTGTGCCCAGCTGTGGCTTGGTCACCCCTGGCTCCACGGGGGGATTTTTGTACTTTATTTCAGTCATGTCTCTTTCCCAGAGCCTGGCTCATCCGTGTACCACCCGGAAACGGCGATTAAAAACAAGCCCCTGGCTGTGTTTTTTTCAGGACTCTGTCTGCGTGTCCAGAGCAGGGTCAGGGACCACCTGTCCTTCCCCTGTGTTGCCAGTGCTGCCCTCCCTTGGGTCCTGCAGTGGGCAGCTGCTCCATGCCTTTGAGGCAGGTCTGGCTCTCACACCCTCTGGCTGCACTGAGACCAGCCACAGCTCGGTGCAGGAATGAGCCATCTGGCTCCTCTGGAACACAGCATGGCTCCTCAAATAGGGGGTGCAGCATCACTCCGGAGGTGGCCCAGGCACCCGCACCACCAGCTCCATGGGCTCCTTGGCTTTGTTGCGGTAGGCCTGACGGATGATGTCCACAGCCCGCTGGTGTGTAACGTTCTGCAGGCTCTCCCCATCCACTGACACCAGCTCCTGCCCAGCCTGGGTCCCAGAAGGGAAGGCCACAAGGTGAAGTGCAGCTACTTTTGGGCTGCCAGGAGACTGCCAGCAACCCAGCAGCACCAGGGGATAGGAGTGTCCGGATGTCTGCCCACCCCCTGGCATGTGCTGGGACCCCCGTACCTTGAGGATGCCACTGAGGAAGGCAGCTCCACCAGGGAAGATCTTCTCAATCTTCACCACTGGCTGCGCCCTTGACTCAATACCACCAGAGATGCTGATCCCTGCAAGAGAGCCAAGAGACCCTCACACTTGGGTAGGCTGGGACCCCCACCCACTCCCAAGCATGGCACCACCTTTCCCTGGGCAGTTGCACTGCTGTCTTGCCCTATTTTGGTAGGTCCTACAGAGATGAGGGACCGGGGCAGGGACCCTCCCCCCCATTCTCTATTTGGAGGAATGCTCTGGGGTTTGCCCCTTGCCAACGGGGTGCCACCCATCCCACTCGTGCTGGTGCCAGAAGGCTCCTCACCCCACCCATGTGCCACCCACCCATGTGCCACCCACCCAGCGAGTGCTTCAGCTTGGAGAGGGTGACAGTGAGCAGATGATACTCTTCCTCCTCCTCTTCCTCCCTGCCAGCATCTTCAGGGCCATTGGTGGCTGCCCCAGCCTTCGCCTCACCCCCTGGCCCCCCAAAGAGAGGGGCAAGAGGGGGCCGTGCCCGCTGGGGCTTTCCCAGCACTTCGGTCTCTCTGTTGGGCGCTGTCCTGGTGGGCTCCTTGCGCCAGGTGCTCCGGGGGATGCGAGAGTGCCCACGCCCCTTGCCGGGGGGCGGCTCAGCCAGCAGCCAGTTGGGGGGCCGAGGGCCAAGGGTGGGCAGGGGCCAGCTGGCGGAGGCATAGGCATCCACTGGCACGTCAGGGAGTGGGGTGTAGGTGCGGGGGTGAGGCCGGCGCTGAGTGGGGGAGGCTCTTGGACGGGCTGGGCTCGCCTGCTGCTCCCCAGCTTCCTCCGGCTCTGGGGTCCCTGCTGGCTTCAGCAGGAATCCACCCCGATAGTCTGCAACGAGAGGGGCTCAGGGATCTCCCCAGTGACCCACAGCCCTGCTCCCTGGGACCCCTGCCACACAGGCCTCCCACGAGTACTGCAAAGCCCTGGGTCCTATGCCACCTTGGGCCCCAGATCTTCATCATCTAGAGACCCCTAAACAGCCCAGCTCTCTGCAAGCACTCCCTGTCCTCCTCCCCAAGAACCCCAGCACCCAAGATCCATGGATTGTGCTGCTTCCAGTCTTCTCAACACCCAGGGATGCCAGATGCCTTCTTCGCTGGGACCCCCTGCACTCAGGTATCCCAGTTCCCCTTCTCCTCCCCCAAACTGCCCCTGAACTCCCTCCACCCTGTCCCCACTGAACAGCCTGGTGTCCAGGCAGACCCTACAGGTGGCACTTACCAGGCACTGGTGTGATGAGGTGTCTCTTGGGGGGGGCATCATGGTGGGCCGGGCGGAGGGCAGGTGAGCGCACTGCAGTCAGGGAGAGCCCCCAGTCACTTTCCAAGCTGCCCCCACCCCTGACCACTACCTGCCCCCCGTCAAGGTCCCTGGGGGGCTGGGATCTACCTGAGCGGCTCTTTAGGGCATCAAAGGCTTCCAGCTCCAGGGGCATCACCATGCTGTCAAACCTGCCCAGGTCTGTGGGGGCCACCACACTCCTGCCAAAGCAAAAAGGTGGGGACAGGTTGTAGCAGCCTCTGGAGTAGAGTATGACCAGGGCTGTGGAGCATGTGTGAGGCTCCACTTCAATCACAGCAGGATGGGCAATATTTGGGTTCCCAGGTTTTTCCTAGCAGCACTTGCCTCACGTCCCGCAGCAGCAGGACTTTCTCGGGCCGGTCCAGGATGGCCAGCAGTGGCCGCACCAAATCCTCCACACTGCCCTCGTGCAGGTACTGCAGGCACAGGAGGGGGGTCAGTGGATGGCTGCCCCCTCACTCGTGCCTTGGTTTACCTCCCAGAGCTAAGCATGGCCACAGAGTGCTCGCCATGCCCCTAGGATGCAGAGCTTTCCAGGGACGAGCCTAGGGTGGCAGCCCCGCCCTGCCTGTGCCCCGCCTGCACCCTGCCTTCCGTGCCTACCCGGGAGCAGTGGCGGAGCACGGCTGTCACCTCATCGGGGCTGAGGAGACGCGCAGCAGTGTCCTGGATTTGCGGGAGCCGGGCCTCAGGGTCGTTGCCGTTGGGCTGCAGGGTGGCAAAGCCCATAGGGCCCAGGATGCTGGCACGCCGGCTTTTCTCTGTGGAGGCACAACAAGGAGGGGTGGCCAGCGGGGCAAGGACTGCTCCAGCCATCCCAGAGAGTTCCCCATCCCCCCCGACCCCAGCAGCTCACTCCACACCAGAGTGGAACAGACACAAGCAGTGCAGGGCCAGGTGCATGCAGAGCCTGCCCCACAACCCCCCAGGCACACGGGCACACCCGTTACCCCGCTTCAGGCTCCGGATGACAAACTTCTGCACAGCGCCTACTGCAAGGGAGATGGAGAGGGGTGAGCGCCCAGGGCACACAGCAGCATCACCGCCCACTGCCAAAACTGCATGCTTGGGGAACCCCTCCCTATGCCCCTTTCATGCCAGGGATGCCACAACAGGCTCAGAGAAGGGGGAACAGTCCCAGTCGAGTCCCTCTCTGCCCTGCTACCCAAGCTGATACCTCTGTCCCCGTCAGAGCGCCCTGGGGACTTGGCGCGTGCCCGACGATCAGAGCCAGGGGCCTCCTGGCTGGGGGGGGCCCAGCTCTGGCTGGTGGCACGGCCCCCCTTGAAAAAGAGGTTGACAAGGGTCTTGGAGCGGTGCAATCCTGGGGGAGCCCCCCGTGCCCCTTGTCCCTCTGGCTTCTCCTTCTTCCGCTTCTCCTCTGTGGGCAGAGAGAAGGTGTTGGAGCGGAGAGGCGAGGGGATTCCACCCCGAATTTTATCTGGGGGTAGGGAACTTTGGGGGATTGAAGGGGCTACTGGGAGACACTGACGGGAAGAGTCCTTCTGTGGGGTGCAGTGGATCACCAGGGGCCCTGGGGCTGGGCTTTGGGGTGTTTGACAATCCCCAGGGACAGAGCTGGGGCTATGTGGGATTATAGGAGACTGAGGACAGGTGGACAGGAGTCCATATGGGCTATAAGGTGCCAGGGTAGGGACCAAGATGTTTGCTATAGGAAGCCCAGGAGTGGGGGCCAGGTATCCATGTGTGTCAGGGACTCCAGGATGCTTGAATTGGGGACAGGCTCTCCACATGGGGCAGGGCCTGAGCTGTGGGACTCCCAGGGCTGGGCATACAGGGTTGGAAGGGGACTTCGGCCAGGGTTGAGTCCCACGTGTGGGGCTGTGCCCCAGTGCCTACCAGCAACAGTGAGGTCACTCTGGGAGCGTGTAATGGGCTGCCGTGGCCGGCTCAGCGCCAGCAGAAGCGCCGTCTTGGGCGAGTGTGTGAAGGTCCGGCGTGGGTGGGTGCCGGGGGTGTCGCGCGCGCCCTGGCCCCGGATGGCCGTGTCCCGCAGCAGCTCCGGGGGCCGCACTGTGCGCCGTGTCTCTGGCAGCCCCTCGGCGGCCGGCTCCGTCTGCATGGCCCGCTCGGCACGTTCCCGCACCCAGCCCCGCCGCGGCCCATCCTCTGTGGAGATGGCCACGTCCACGGTGCGGGCTGGGGGCACTGGGGCAGGTGTCCCCAGCCCATTCACCGCCCCTGGTGCTGGTCCTGAGGAGTAGGAGGAGATGGAGGAGCTGGTTTCCGAGGTCTGAGCCAGCTGTTGCAGCTGCCCGTTGGTCACTGCAAAGGCACAGCAGGGACACGCTGTGACACACTGTGGGCCACCTAGAGCTCCGTGTCCCTCCCAAAGACAGCGGACGTGGGGAACCCACAGGGCCACGGAGACCAGTGGGCTGCTGGCCATTGCATAGGGATCATCATGCCCTCTCCAAGGAAGTGGACATGTAGGATGCTGTGGGATCACAGGGACCACAAGGCTGCTGGCCACGGCAGGGGGCTCTTCACGCCTCCTCAAAGGACAGGGGGACAGGTGGGAACCTTACAAGTCCATCAGGCCTGTGGGTATGCTAACAGCAGCACAGAGAGCTCCCTGCTCCCTCCAAGACCTCGGGCCCCCACAGCACGTGGACCTTCTCCCTCCCTACAGTGGTCAGACATCACACACAGGGGAGTCCCAGCCCCGCCCTGCCCCAGCCCAGCACCCCTGCCAGCACCCGCGCAGCACTGCCCTTACAGCGACTGAGCCAGCAGTACTCGGCCACCAACTCCTTGTAGGCAGGGAACCGGCCTGTCTCCTGGGCACAGGGGGAGAGCACAAGGGGGTCAGTGAGTGCCAGCTGCCCCGGCGAACT
>VZRX01019916.1:284-18638 GCA_013398075.1 Notiomystis cincta
TAGTATCTTTAAAGGAAATATCTTCAAATGTTTTATATTAAACATTCTGTGATAATCCTAAAAAACCCAAAATAAAATACAAAAATCCCCCCTCAGTTATTTGGTATGGTATTTAGAAGGAGTAATTTTTTATTTCCTCCTCACATCTAAACCATCTACAGTTTTGTTTGGATTGGTTTGGTTTTTTCATTGCTTACTTAGAACATATACGGTCTTTATATGAATTTTTATATTTATTGGTAAATGTATTTTGTTGTGTTTGCTCAACTTTGAACACCATTTAAACACATCAATAGAAATAATCTCACCAGCACTTTTACGATAATTTAGGTAATTCTTTGGATGTGCATGTGAAGAAGATTCTCAAAACCATTAAAAACCCCCAAATCCCTATTTTTTTGATAACGGCAGTTCTGTTTTGCTAGAGACAGAAGGCAAGGGAAAGCTGTGAAAATCTGTAAGGCTCTTTTAAGAAAAATACAGTCTCAGTCACTACGTGAGGGCAGGAGTGTACACATAAAGTACACTTTAGAAACAAGTGAGAGTGACAAAAAGTCAAGGGTATGTGTGTGAGGCTGATAGCACGGGTTTGATCCTAAATCTAAGCCACTCATTACACCACTGAAGGTGTTTCCAGTATAAATACTATTAAAAGCCGACCTGATGGGTCTTTCCTAGACCACGTGGAGTATTTGCAAGTCTTCCGCAGACTGTTAGCAAATTTTCACTGCCAAAGTGTACATTTCAACCCAGCTATTGGCAAATGTATTTTTATTTATATTAATTCTTTTACCCACCATTCTGTGTTTTGTGCATTATCTTTTTAACATTACCTTTACCATATCCAGGCAAATGGTCTAGGCTAGAATTTCGTGCTTTCATTCTGTTATCTTGACGCTGAGTACAACAGCTGGCTCATTCCTAGAGATGCTGAGGGGAGCTCTGTTCTCAGAGTGCTGAATTTCTTTCTCAGCTGTAGCTGTAGGGGTGTTCAGCATTCCAAGCATCATTTCTCCTTCCCCATTTCCCCCCCCTCCCTCCAGCACCACTGTGCGTTTATGATAACAGTGCTGATAAGGCAATCAAATGGGATAATCTGATTTGTGAAAGAAGTTGGAGGGGAATTGAGAATGGGTGCATATTACTTTTGTAGCCCGATATCTTGTGAGTATTTGGTATTGAGAAAACATATAGCTAAAGTTACACAGCCAGCAGCATGTCTGTGGAAGCACATTTTGGCAAACACAGACACCTGTTAGAGCAGTGGTTCATACACTCTGACCCGTGTCCCTCCCTTGTTCCTGTCCCCAGAAATGGTTTGGAATAAGTATTTCATTACAATTTAAGAATAAAAAGGCTGGAGTTTACTGATTGTAAAAAATATTCACAGAGAGAAAGTCTAATGATTTCTTATCTTTATCAATTTAAATTACTAATTCTAATAGTTTTGCCCAACTCTGTAATGCAGAAAGATGTGCAGAACATTGTTTCCTCTCCATCTAGGCAAACATCTTCTGAACACTTCCTAAGAAATTAGTTGTATTCAAGCCAGACTTACATGCTGCCATCCCACAGGAAATGGGTCAGCAATCCATTAAGATGCCATTAGATAATCTAATTTGGAACTTAATCTCTAAATTAACCATGCTCCATACTTGAAGCATACTTGAGAGAAAGAAAAAAAGTTTATGTTTGAATCGATAGGGGAGCTGAAGCGTGAAGAAGGCTGTTTGTTTTTTCTGTAGCTGTGGTCACGTCTGAAGCCGTCTGGTAACCAGGAGAAACCAGACATGATGTAATTCCAGATTGAACTTGAACTTCAGGGACTTAGAATGGGGGAACAATGGACCATAGGAATCAATAATGTCCATTTTCCACATGATTATGTTTGGAGCTTTAAGTTAACCTTTATGGGAGAAGCAACAAGAACTGCAGTGTGACCAAAATGAATGAGTTGATCTAGAAGCAAGATGTTAAAATAAAGAAAACAACTTCAGTAATAATTTCTGAGCAGCTCTGCAGATTCCAGCAGGATTAGAAAAGTTCTTGCACTGCAGTGAACTGGTTGCCTGTTCTGAGATCTCTTTGTTCACTTAGGTGGGACAAACTTAATCTTATGTTTCCTGTCAGATGATTTTTGGCAGCTGCTAGGGAAGGAGGAGCATATTATAGAGAATTCCCAAGTGTAAACTGTATCTTTAACCCCTTGGTTACTCCAGTTTCTACTTCTTTCTCATCTTACCTCGAATTATTTCTTTTGAACGAGTAGAACTGCTTTGTTTGGGTTTATTTGTTTGGTAAAGTTAGGATTGTCTGCATTGTCATTTAGTCATGCAAATTTTTTTAACTTGTACTTATTTTTTTTAAGTGCTGAGGTAAAATCTATGATGGTTTGAAATGGAAATAGTAATATTTGGGAAAAGAAAAAGATAATGCATCTGTGCAAAGTTGAGAGTCAGTTTTCATAGGCAAGCCAGTGGACTCTGGTAACCAGGCACATGTTCTCCATGGTTTGGCTCGATTTGGCCATAGCCTCCTCTGTGCAAGTGCATGCTTGAAACCCTTTGTTAGCCCTGTTTGTGCACCAAATTCTCATACATGAATGGTCCAAAGCACGGCATGGACATTTCTCTGGGCCCTCCCTCTGTTGTAGGTGTTCTTTGTTAGTAATGAGCTCTGTAGCCTATTGCCAGCCTTTACCTACCTTTCTGTGTTATGCTGTCACAAAAAGAAGTCTGCAGGGAATAGAATAAGTAGTATCCTTATAGGAGATTTTCCTCCTGTGGGCATAAGGTCTTTAACTCTTCCATCTGCTAGATGGGTATGTGCCTGCTAAACTCTAAAAGTCATCCTAAACTAACCTGAGATACACTTAGTAAATCTCTTGAAACAAGCGCTCAGCTTGGAGGTATAATTTGGCAGCGGTTTACCTGTGGGTACCAGTTCAGAATGGTAACAGAAGTACTGCATTAAGTATATGTTGGAAGGGTGGTTATTCTTTTGGCAGAAATGCAGAAGTGGGAATTTAGCCAGGGCACTGAGGTTAGCAAAACTGCATTTCCAAAGCTCTTATGATCCTAGTAATTTTAAATGGTAAAAATTCCTGTATTTGTGTGGGCAAGCTACTAGAGAGATAGATGTGCCTTGCTTGGTGGCTTACTACTGCCACTTCTCTAAACATTGAAGGTATTTCTACCTTTTCTGTCCAAAGACTGACTTGGCAGGATCTGCTCTACCTACTATAAGCTAGTGGGTTCATGTACATGACAGTAAAGATGCAAGAAGGAAATACTGCTTTAGATGTACATTCTGAATGGTAAAATACTCATACAGACTTCTGAAACTGTAAAAGAAAAAAGGTAGTAACTGGTGGAAAATAAGAATCTGAAAGACCTCCACATTTACTCAGGTCAGATTAGATTTATTTTTTATTGCATTTAGTTAATTGTTTAACATTATTATACTCTTTATGTTATTATAACCTCCAAAGTGGACTGTATATACATATAATGTAAGCACTACTTGTGGTCCATTCCAGTAATATTTTAATCAAAGGTTCTTGAAACAGCAATTATTATCTTTAAGAGGAAATCATGGCAGAAATCTTGATTGAATTAACATCTGGAAACTGTAATGGAAAGTGTAATGGAGAATGTTAACCCTGTAGGATGCTTGCAGAATTTTCCTTTGCTGTTTTATTGCATTTGAACTGATAAATACATTATACTTCCTGTGGATAGAGAGGCAATTGATGACTGTATAACATATCTGATAGTCTAGCTCTGGCAAAGAGAAAACTACTACCAGTAGTGCAATTATTTGAAAGGATAAGGCTTCAGGAAAGTCGTACTGCGACAAAGACAGATCCGAATCTCATGGTACTTCTCATGTAATTTTCTTCAAAACTTAGCCTTCAGCAGTTCTTTTAGGTCTTGCTGTTTCAAGGGAAAGGTATTTATATTATAACTTCTGTCAGCAATCAGATAACAGATTTCCTTAGGAGTAGTAAGCTGGAAAGTGGGGTAGACCTGCTTTATTCCACTCATACATACAAAGATTTCTTATCTGAAGGAGAAGCCATGTGAGCAGAGACATTCTATTAACTTCTACAAGGGCAACCACCTTGTCTTTGTCCCGGGCAATGGAAAGAATTTTGGCTTCTGTGGTTGAGGTATTTAGTGGACAGAGGCAGAGTATTGCCTCTAGTTTTGTGAAATCATGTCCTTTAACTGGGACTTCAACTGGGACTCACACAAACTACTGGATTGTATGGTGAAGGGAAAGGTGTTTCCCCATTTCCTGCTCGTGTGGACACCCAGGCAGAGTTTGCTTTGCAGCCAGAAGTAACTGTCATTCCTGCAAGGATGTTCTGCAGAAAAAACATGGATGGTTTCCATGGCAGAAGCTAAGCTCTGCAAATACTCAGAGGTCACTTAGTCCAAGTAGGTCTGAGTAGGCTGGAGAAGACTAACAGGGGAACCTTGCTCTTCTGGGCAGTTGATCTGGCTTTGCTTCATGCTGGAGCACTGGGGAACTACAAAGCAGAGTGTGGCTAATAGTGTAGCTGAAAGTCGCACTAAATTTGCCATAAATGTGAAGGGTGGTCATGGGAATATTGGACAGACAGCCACACACATGTGGCTTGGCAGAGCCCGTGTTGTGTGTTTGGTTATTCACAGTTGTGTCACAGCTGTTCTCAGAGCTGTGTGCTGTTTTCCTCAATAGCTTTCATTCAGTTTTCTTCCTTTGTCTGCAGTAAGCATCTGGTGGTGGTGTCTGGGGTGGCCCAAGATAGAGTTACATCGACCTGTAGTATGAAAAGGTTATTTTCTAAGCTACAACCAGAACTCATCAAGCCTTGAAAGTAATGGCTTAGGAAATGCCAGCAGAGGGAACGAGAGGTTCTTCCCAGCTGCCAGTGCAGCCAGACTCTGCTCAGAGTGTGTGTTTAGACCAGGACTTCAGCCACCTCCAGAGGTGTGGCAGTGGTGGCTGTTCCAGCCCTGCAGGCAGACAGTGTGTGGCTGTCCTGGTCCAACCGGTGCTCCTGCCTGCACCACCATCTCTGGCAGAAGGCTTGCTGACAAGGACAAGGGACTTTGAAACTTCTGTTGGATATACACAGTGTTAACATGGATGATGTATTCCTCCCTCAGGATTCATTAGTACTGATGAATTTCTTGCAGCCTGCATTTTTGTCATGGTCATAATATAAGATGGGAGGCTTGAAAGGTTTAAATAAATGTCTGTATTAAAATGGTAGGTCATATGGCAACAACAGTCATATTAGGAACTTGCTACAACTTATTACTGAGCTCTTTCCATAGAAATCAAGATCTCTGTCTGGTATTTGAAGTAGCAGATAAAAATTGCACTGCAAATATTAATTTGCTTTTAGTCAGCACTGATTTGTTTCTTTCACCCACTGTAGTCACTAGAAGGCTGGCAACTTTAAAACAAAGCAAAAAGTCACAACTATATTTATCCAATCACTGAAGTGCACTGTAAATCTTCAGAAAGATAACCTGAAGCCTGTGTGTTTAGCCTTTGCCACAGAAGTTTGTTAAATAGAGTGTTGACCTCAAACAGAATTTATATTCTTTGACTTTGTGTTGTATTTTTTTGAAGTCACTAAACACTGTAAATCCCATGTGTCAGGACAGCAAAGAACTGCACATTGTAAAACATATATTCAGACAGATCCCAAGCAAAAAAATCTGCTTGGTTCTTTATTTTTTGTTATTAGCCCTTATTTTCACACCCATGTGCTTGGAAGCAATTTGCTTTGCGTCTATTATTTCAGATTTTACTTCTTAACATCACTGAAATCCAAAGAACAAGGAACAAAAAAATGCATTTTAAAACAAATTGTGAAGGAAGATGAAGAATTAATTAAAACAATTAAGCCTCTTAAATGAAATTCTGGTATTGATTTTTTTTCTTTTTGGAACATATTCTTTTCATTATATCATCTTGGAAAAATCTTTCATGCATAACAAAGTTTAAGTCTTTGTGAGTGCTTCAAGATTTGTGGTGTAACTGTGATTTTTAAATTTCAAAATGTTTTTTTTTTTCCTCCAATAGAAGATTTTTTTTGTAATAGTCAATAGAATTAAAACAACAAAAATTTAAACATGTTAGTTGATTCTACATCTTGAAAACAGCAATTTTTTTTTAATTTCTGAAAACGTTGAAACTCTGAAGATTTTTAGATGTCCTTCAAGAATATACACGATTGAAGAAAAAAACCCCAACAGCCTTATTGAATGATATTTGTACCTCAGGCATTGAAAATATGAAGATATTAATATTTATTGCATTTTCTTCATGAAATAAGAATAGTCCATCTCCTTTGGAAATATGACCATCATTGGGACAAGCAAGTTAGGAAATATTTCCAATTTTTTGTGTGTGTAAAACATATCACCTGAAATTAATTGCTGGGAGTTAAAATAGTAAATTAACAGATTTAGAGAAGTAAGCAGTTTCAAACAGAAGTAAATGACAGAAGCTGTTTGTATTATTTTTAATTTGTAAGACCTTAGAAACATGTTCCCTGGAACTTGCAAAATAAGTTGAGACTTTTCAGCAACTGAAATGATCACAAAAGTCTGCCAAACGAAATATATTTATGTCATGAACATCTGAAATAGATAAGGGTCAATTTTCCTCTTTATACCTGATGCCACAAAAGTGCATCTGCTTGTCCAGCGAGCGAGCAGTGCTTGAGAAATGGGACAAAAGATAGAGAGGGAAGAAAAGGTTTTGCCTCCACAACTGAGATGTGTTATCAGGAAGCTTGTTAGTGTAATCCCAAAATGTAATTCCAAATAAGCACTTGTGTTGTTGGTAAACACTAGTGCACAGAAAAGCTCGATACAATGAAATGCGGAGGAAGGATGTGTTTGCATGATGTATGTCCAGTGATGGTATCTTTGGCAATGATACTGCTGAGACTTGATGAAGCTGTTTTTCTTCTGAATAAATGTGACAAAACTTTCTCCAAAGTCATAGAGTCATATAGCTTAGGATAGTTTTGTTTGGACTTCTGGGTGGCCAGAACCACATCTAAGGAAAGGGCTGCTCAGGCTGCTAGGTGCTGCAGCAGTTGAGACCCGTCTTTGAGTATCCATCTTGCAAGTACAACTGGTTGGTGCCTGTTGGACCTGTGAATGCCATTGGGACTTCAGCTCCTAAGTGACAGAGTGCTTTTGAAATGATGACTTAAGTTCCCAAGTCATTGAATTGTCCTTGAAAATATTTTCTTCCTCAGAGGCTTTTTGAAAATAATATGGTACTTGCTGTTATCCCTGCCTCATGACTACTTAGGCTGCAAGTGTTTAGGTGATTGGGACCTGTGTTAGCTGGTGTTTCTTAGACTGACATTCTTTGGGAATTTGTTTTAAAGAAGCAAGTCTTCTGAACATAAACAGTCGTCTGTTTTTATGGGCATCCATGCATCTCAGAGGCCCATCTTGGGGTGGTGACAAGATAAACTGCTTTGTCATAAGAGGGGAGGAAATCTCACAGGATGCTGAGCCCCTGAATCTTTATAATGTATTCTTGAAAAAAGAAAACCTGTACCCTGTGGTATATTTCATTAACTCTTAAATGACATCCATTACACTATATAGTGTCACTTGTATGGTTTAGTTGTGCCTGCTCTATATATTTGCATCTGGCATTTTGGGGGGTTTTCATAAACAAACAGACCACTGAGTGCAACCCAGGAGTCAAACAACTTGCTTCCGAGTTCAACACAATTATTTTTCTTTCAAACAACTCATACTTTCACAAAGAAAACTGGGAAGTAGAATCTCAAGTAACATTCCCAAATTTTGTTTCCGGTTTTATCTGAAATTGTGCTCTTATTAATGAATATTAGCTGGACCTTGATTAAAATTCATTGTATACATGTTTAATTTATGTTTTTTTTTCTCTCTCTCTTTCTCTCCCTCCTTGTCTCTTTCCCCTTTTCAACAGTCCTGGTACCTGGGCTAGCTTGGTTCCTTTCCAAGTATCAAATAGGACACCGATCCTGCCGACAAATGTCCCAAATTATGGTTTGAACATAATTGGAGAGCCTTTCCTTCAAGCAGAAACAAGCAACTGAGGGAAACAAAATTAAAAGCAAAATTAAAAAAAAAAAAAAAAAAGAAAAGAAGAAGACAGTATGAGAAATGAAACTGAAGAAAGAAGAAGAAAAAAAATATAGACCAGCAATTGCAGCTCTTACAATCACTAATTCCCTTATGGTTGAAACTGAAATGATATAAAAGGGTCGATGATATTTCACTGATGGGTAGAACGCAGCTCCTCCTAAGTAGCCTTTGTTATATGAAGTCCGCTGGGAAATAGATGTTCTGTCTCCGACAATATATTTTAACTGACTTTCTAGATGCCTTAATATTTGCATGATAAGCTAGTTCTATTGGTTTAGTATTCTTGTTGTTTACGCATGAGATCACTATTCCTGGTTATCTCACAAAACAAAGGCTAGGCAGCAACAGCAGAGCTGCAGGGGGACAAGGGCCGTGAGCCAGCCACTTTCTCAACAGTCTGATTTCTAAATGTTTTAAAAATAAGCTCTGTAGCCTTTAGTTATCAGTATGGATTTATTAAACTTTGGCCCTTAATTCAGCCTTTTTCTAGTGTGTTATGCGGTTTGAAATTTTCAATCAGTATGAACACACAGGCTCTATGGAAGAAATGCCTCTACGCAGGTAAAAGTGTTATCTTCTCATGCAACAGTAAAAAAAGAAAAGGAAAAAACTGACATTTTCCCCACTAAAGAAACACTTACAGAGGCAAGTGCAATTTAAAAATCATATCTAAGAGGTCATCACTATAAGTCCTTCAGCCCTTGGACTCTAAATTGAGGGGATTAAAAATAAAAATAAAAATTACTTTGAACAAACTTATTTTTCCCCTCAGTTTTTGAGGGCATTAAAAGGCATTAAATCAAGACAAATCACATCCTTGAGAATAAGAAATCAATGGAAACACAGCACTTATGTTGGTTTAGCTGCTGCCTCCGCAGAGGGGTAGGATTTATTTATTTAAAGTTACTTGTTGCATCAAGAACCCATAGGGTTTACATGTTTCTGTAAAATCTACATCATAGAGACAAAGACATAGGCAAATCCATGTCACAAGGGCAAAGCTTACCGTTTACAAACTGGTAATACCAGGATGGGGATATGTTGTATTTAAATAATGCACTCTTAATGTAAGTCTAATTACAGGGTGCTGTAAACTTGCATGGTGCTTTCAGAAGTTAGCCTTGTTCAACAATTTTCACATATTGACAGAAATATAATGTGCATGGGCAGACATTTTGCCTCTATGTCTCTTTAAAAATTTAAAATACTCTTTCCAGTAATCCTAATTTGCACGAAGATATAATGTCCACATTACGTGCCTTGCCTTGAAATCTAAAAAATGGAAAAAAACAAAAAAAGAAAAAAAACTACAAAAAAAATTGACATCACTACACTTATTTTGCTGCATTTATTATAATTTTAAATCTTTACCATTTTTATGACAAAATATTTTGTACTCCAGATGCGAAAAATGTGTGACATCATGGATTTTTTAGACAGTTATACCTTTATCTCACATTTATAAAGCATATCATGGCTGTGTATAGTTGCCGCTTAAGAATTGTAATCGACCAGCAATATTTTCAGTATTTTGGTGTTTTTTCTATTAACCTTTCATGTTTTTCATCTTCCAATTAATATTGGGGGGAGGGGATACAAATTTATACGAATTATGCAATACCAAGTTTTGCCTATGTAGGTAGTGCTTTTAGCTGTATTGGTTATTATAGGTAAGTACACAGATTTAAAAAAAAAAAAATAATGTATGCTTTTTTTGTTTGTTTTAATTGACCAAAGTGGGTACTGCTATTTTTGCAGTGTGATGAGGTCCTTTTCTGTACTGAGAGGTGGACAGGGGATTTTTTTTTATACATACATATATATATATTCTGGGGTGGGGGGGGAGGATTTTTAACACTTTACAGTGTAGCTGTGAAGCAGGGCACCCTTAGCCAGGCAAGGGCTGCAAAGCAACTGTTCTGCCTACTGTGACAAACTTTCAAATCGGTTCCCTCTTTTAACTTCCCACCTGGGGTGCAAGCTGAAATCATTTCTGGATTTAAAAAATAAATAATGAATTCTGTTGGAGGCAGACTTGACTTGAGGAAATTGTTTTACTTCAAGGGTTTTTTTCATGAGAAAGAAAGACAGACAGAGAAAGAGGTCAAGACCCACAGTGAGATGAAGCCTTTTCCATTCTGGCAAAGATAGTGAATCCTGAAGTGTTCATGTTAGAAAATGTTTTTAGCTCAGAATGACAGACACTCACTTTGTCTAGGAAATGCAAGTACAGGGCCAAAATCTTTGCTGGCGTATTTCCACTGACTCCGGTGGACGCTGGAGTTGCTCAAGCAGAGAATTTGTCCCCCTTTATCCTGCTTGACTTTTTTCCTGTACATATTTTGTCTTATATTCCACTCCCCTCTCGCCCCGCCAAGTTTCTTAATTCAACATTTGAATTACAATTTTCAGCCTGCTTGGGGTATGTCAGAAGTTTGCAGTCTTCTCACAGAGCAGATCAGATGGAGAGCTCTGGGGTGTAGTGGAGAAGGAGTTTCTTTACGCAAGGAGTTAGACCATGGTGGAAATAAAACGTGTTTCCAGTAAAATCCCATTTTGCAGACCGGCAGTGTGCCTGTTGCTGGTGACCTCTTACACACCAGGGATACCTATACACACAATGTATGGCTCAACACAGGGTGGAGTTTCCTTTAAAGTACATTCTTCTATCCGGGGGAAGCAGAGGAGAGAGCATTTAGTCATGTGGATGGGAAAATTCATCCCTTTGCAGTTGTCTCTGTGTTGTGGAGGTTTTCCTACCTTGGAGCAGTCCCAGAAGTGCAGCTCCAGCAGCTGCCACACCAATGAGCTCTGGTCAGGGGTGTACCACTGTCAGTCCCTTCTGGCTCCAGCTGTGGTTAAGAGCAACAGTGGTGGCACATCCTCACGTCTCCAGGAGGAGAGAGTGTGTAAGCAGGGCTTGAATGGCTACAGAAACAGGAATTTAGGAAAATAAATCTTTGAGATTTAGCTAAACGGGAAAAAAATAAAAGAAAAAGAAAATTATAAGACACAGATGCAAAAAGAAATGTGGGGTTTTTGGTTCTTTTTCAGAACCCCACTGTAAGTGAATTTATCTGCTAAGCACATGGCAAAGTGTGCTAGACCCAACACAGGGTGCCTCAGGCTCTGGCCTGGTAAAACAAAGTATGTGTTGTCCTTTACAGGTGTCACAATACAGAGCAGTCTGGGAGCAGAGCTGGGCTGGGGGCATGTCCTTGATTAGTACCATTAACAAGGTGTTCCCTGAAAGATTTAATAGCACATTGGGACAAAACTGGAACAAGTTCAGGCTTCAACATGAAATATCCAGAATAGTGATTGCCCTTTGTAGGAAGATATGTGCCCTTAACAGAGCTTTTTTTTTTTTTATTTATTTTTAATCTCTGGCCTCCTGTATGAAAAAAAGCTGAGCTTAATGACACCATTTTTTAGAGAAGTAAACTCCTTTAAAGTGGGTTATTCAGCAGCTGTGGGTTTTTGTCACCTGCCTCTCTAATAGAAAAGCCTGCTTGGAAGATAAAGAACTTTTCATTTTTAGTATGTTTGGTTTTAGGTTGGCTTGTGGTTGGTTGTTTTTTTTAAGCTCAGCAGTCAAAAGATTAAGATAAGATTGAGAACTCAAATCCAGTCTCTGGCCTCCTCCTTCACCAGGAAGTGTATTCTGACTAAATTGAGACACCCCGTTCTATGTGCACTGTTCTGCCTTTATTAAGTTGCTTTGCAGCCCTGGCCTCATGGCTGTGCCACTGAAATGTGTTTCCCCTGGAGTGACATGAACGCTTGAGGCTTGACTAAGAAAAAAAAAAGGCAGTGAAGGAGACTGTACATAAAGACATGGCAAAAATATTAATTATAGCAATATAGCTGTGGGGTGATGTTCAGGTGGGCAGCTCCATTGAAAATATGTGAATGAGTTTGTGAAGCTGCAAGTAGCAAGAAGAAAGGATGATCTTCTGAATAAACCGCCTACCTTGTAGACAGTAATTTGTACACTGTATAGTTTTGTTAAGAATTTTTTTTTTAATTAAAATACCCTTGTTTGTAAAGCTAACTTTTTAACAATTATAATGGAAATGCATTTCCATTTTTAAACAAGAATATTCTTTGTTTAGAAACTGGACTTGGGTTAAAACTCTCCAGTTTCTTAATTTATGTATTAAAAAAAAAAATCTGTCCATGTTAGGAGTTATTTCGCAGATTCCTGTGCTTGAAAAGTGCAGGTTACTAATCCTTTAAAAATGTAAATGGAGAAAAGTTATATTTTATGAAGGTTATTTTGTTGTATTTAGTATTGGAAAAGTTGGTTTTCAGAGCATTTCAAAATGTTGGAAGCACCACTGTCTTTTTTATTAGTATATATGGCCTTTAGCAAAAGTTTTTGTGATTGTTACATGATGGTATTTAAGATTAGGTTCACAGAGCTATTCAGGATAGGCAGAGAGCTAAAACAGTACTTAAGTCTCACACAGCTGTGTCCTCAGGGAGCAGAATTTTGGATTTGCAACTTGTAGCTTCATAAGGACTTAATGAAAGAGATTGCACAAAGACATCTGTGACACCGGAGTGTGTTGTGTACCTAAACCTAAATTATATGTACTGTGTGAGATTATGAAGGCTGCAGAAAGTTATCCCATATTCAGTGTACAGTTTTCACTTCTGATGAAAAAACTCTCTAACGTTGCTGGCAGTAAGGCCCCAAGCATGACATGACATCCTCTATGGTTTACATGATCCTGTCAAGGTCTTTTGTTAACGTTAACCAGCTGTATGCTCCTGGATTTTTTTATTGGGTTTCTACAGAAAACTTAAGGAAAAAAAAAAGAGAGTAAAATCCCATGCCAGCTAATCAAGTTAAACAGGAAAGGCTCAAAGCTGAATGTTCTACTCCATGCTGAAGGAGCTGAAAACTGCCTCCTTCTTATTTGCACTTTCTGCTAGTTCCCCAGTTTTATTAATTCCTCAAAATTGTGTGGGTGTGGTGGAGCACTGCAGTTGGAGGATAACATGGACCACTGATTTTGCCCTTTAACCCTGCACAATGACCTTTGCATCAGCCAAACTTATTGCCATGACAACTCTTTGTACTGTTTCCATGCCACAGCTCTGTTGGTCACGTTGTCAATAGTAAAGGGGACAAGTTGGAGACGGTCAATTTTTAAATTTTTTTGTTGCAATTTTTTCTTCAATGGTTGTAAGTAGTTGTTTGGTTTTTTTTTATGATAAAAGGGTTCACTAGTTAGTACTCTTTAGAATATCTGTGTGTTGCAATTCAGATGTATGTTGAATTTGTGAAAAGGGCTTCAGTGCCACTAGCATCATGATATCCTAGAATAAGCCTTTGATACTTTCATTGCATGATACCATAACAGTAAAACAAAAGGTGGCCTAAAAAAATGGAGAGCAGTGTGAGCTAGTGACACTAAAGCCAGTCTTTGTATTACTGTATTTTTGACAGAATGGTTTTAAAAACTGTGCTACAGGGACTGATGTGGCAAATGTATCTCTATATGCAGAAGGAAGTTTTTTAAGAAGTATGGCTTATTATGCATTCTTCATTGAGGGCATTGAAGTTGCATGGACTGATAGAAGTTGATGCAAAATGAGAAAGAAACAAAAACCAGCAAAATGTTTACCAAAAAACTCAAACAAATGAGCAGTGCCTGTTCAATTTCACAGTCTCTGTTGAGTTCAGTTGTAAATATGTTTCAGATAACATTTTCTTCAAAAATAATCTCTACAACATTGTAGAATGTGAGGGGTTCCTCAATCCCAGGCATAGGCTTCTCAAGAGCTGCATTAGATTATGTCTTCATCAAGCTGTTAATTTGTGCTTATATCATATAGAACTTTTAGTAATCTGGGAGGAGGCACCCCATCTCAATGATATTTCTCTGAGAAAAACTTTTGTAGGGCTGTGTGTTTCTTTAGATACATTTAGTACAACTGTAGGTGACAAGTAGTCAGTTATTGCTTGCTAGCTACATACCAGGGTTGATCCATTTTAAAACTTTTGGCATTTTTCCCCATACTGTAGGCCATAAATCCTGAAGGTTACATTTTAATTAAAAAGAAGGTGCGTGCAGAGTCTTTGTGTAATGAACCTTCACTAGTAGGATGCATTACAGTACAGCTACTTAATTTTGGAATTAGGGCCCTCTGGCATCAGACCTGATTTTAGCCTGAGTGTTAACAAAGGTTTTTATTGTGCCTGGTTGGAGGATAATAATGTTCTTTCTGGTACTTTTTTTTTTTTAGGTTACAAATGAACTCAACTGCCACAAGTTTTAAACTGGTGTAAATCAAGCTTGACTTAATGTGATTGTTACTGTTATATCCAGCCTATACTGCTAGCAGCTGCTCATACTGCAGTCAATTACTGGAAGCGGATATATTTCCTATGCAAAAACTGTTTAAACAATAAAAATGAGCTATGCTACAGACCTGGTCTTATGTTTTCTTTTCTGTCTCTAAGAGTCATAATTGCTAATATCTTAGAAACAAACCTTAAACCTTGTAGCCTGATAGCACAGCACAGTTTATGGAGTTCTGTGTACACCTAGTTTAGATTTAACATATTTGTTTGCATACATTTGGGTTTAGCTTACACTGAAAAAGGAGGAGAACAAGAACAAAAGGAGATGCAATCAGGTAATGATCTCAATTTAAATTTTACATTTAGTTTTCATCATGGTGTTCAACCAACCCTAGTAAGAATACAGGTGATCTTGATGCCAAACTGATTTTTGCTCTTATATATTCTTCACATATATTTGTAGCTCTGTAGTTTATTATTGTATATCTGTATAGATTGATACTAGAAGTTTCCTATCCTGTTAGACAGAAAGACAAACCACATTCCAGGGCCCCTATCCTATCTTGCTCCTTCTAAGAACTTCCAATAAACTGGCGAGGAAGGGGTCCTTCAGAAGAGGGTCAAACCAAAAGGAGGAATTACCTCAATACCTGTGTTCCTAATTGGGGATTCTTGTCAATTATGCTAATTTGCTAAACCTATAAAACTGTACTTGCTCTATGTCACATGTGCATCTTTGGCACATTTTCAGCATGTCTTGCACCTGAGGGGACCCTTCATGAAAGTTAACTGCATTTTTATCACCTAATTGTATCTGATTTTAGGGACCAGAAAAAGGCATCAATCTGAACTGCATCTCCTGTGATGTAAGATTAGACATGATAACAGAAGGGCAGGAAACCTCTGATTTTTTAATGTTATTGATTTGTAACAGACAGGTAATCTTTGATTTCTTAACTGCCTTCATGGTGACATTTTTATTGAATAAAGATGGTAAGATACAATCTTCCCAGAATTTTTCCTGAAATCAGAAACCTTTGTCTTGGGTTCTTTCCACTCTACAAAANTTCCTCAGTTTCTAATGCATAAGCTTTGTCTAGCTACAAACAGTAGTGAGAAAAATATAATTTTTATTATTATTTTCCCCTACTGGTTTGTTTACACAAAGACTATTTGTTTATGAAATGTACTAATTTTTCTGTGAGAGGCTCTTTGTTGTGTGTGTGTCTTTCCAAAACAAATTGTCAGGCATGAAAATTTAGGAAATTCAAGCGATTTTTCATGCTGGAGTTTCATTGAATGGTGTCATTTGGCCATGATTTGAAGACTATATTAAGACCCTCAGGTTCCATGTCTAAAGCTCCAAACCAGAAAACTTTTCTGAATAATCCAGAGATAGTTAAGTTCAGTCCTGCCTTCCCTTTGTGATAAAAAAATGCCCTACTTCTCCAGCCACTCTCCAGCCCCCTGCAAAGCGTGCCACTGATGAAGCCTGCAGTGATCCTGTGTGACTTTGATCCCCCACTCTGGGCATGCCAGCTGCATGGTGGCACGGATGCAAATAGTTGGAAAGAGAACAGCAGCTGCCTGAGACTGCCAGTGCCACAGCCAGGGCAGCAATGCCATGCTCATGAGACACAATAGAGTGTCCTGGAACAACAGTATGATAGTAGGAGGAAGGAGGGAATAAAAAGTTGACTTGCAACTTTGCGTTGATACAAAGAGAGGAACACTCCTGGTTCAGACCATTCTGCTTTCCATGTGCAAGATTTTTGAGAAGAAATGGACAAACAATTATTTTTTTCCAAATCCAGTGTTACTTTTGTGTATTTTCTCATGAGCTTAAAACTCATAATTGAAAAATAACATAAACCTTGACACCAGACACAAACACATACACAAGCAACAAAGTAGAAGTATGCAGTGTCACCTCACAGATTTTTGCTGCTTAAGTCATTACATGGAGTTCTGAGATCTTTGCTATATCTAGCTTTCTTTTTGATTTCTGAATTTCTGTGCTGGTTACAGATCTAAATTTGCTCAGTAAAACTGTTGGTCAATCTGCTTCTGCCTTCCTGGGTAATGGTTAAAGCAAACATAGTGTTAGCATCTTGCTTGTGAGCCTTGGCCCATGGACATCGGTTTCTTTGGGGATGTTTCCTTGATATTCTGGTTCTTTGGATCTGTTCTCCTGAGTGCTAGGGAACCTTTGGGAGTGTTTAACTGCTAGCATCCAGCAGTTTCGATGAACACAAGAAGGTTATTGAATGCTCAGGGCTGAACCAAATTTTGTCTGGAATTTGCTGGAGGGAAGAAAAGTTCGTTGCTGCTATCCAGGTGATTCTCATGCGCGTTGTCACATCTGCAGTCAAGAGAGCCGCAGCCTAAAGTCTTTCTGGTAAGGTAAATACACGACTGTTCACAGCATTTTTTCATGGACAGGTTATAAAAGTCACCCTAAGAAATGGTAGAACTATGACCACTAAGATTTAACAGAGAGCAGTCCAAAGCAAGCCGTTGGCATTGTCAAATGGACATAAGCAGGGCCTAACTAAGATCTTCCTCAGAAGATGTGTACGACTTTTGCCTGCCAAATACATCTTTAGAGTGTCCACTAATAGTTTATTTAAGGTCCTTGACATGAGATCAGCCACTATTACCAAGGCCATTACCCACAAATGTTGGTGGACTGAGCTGCTGAGAGCTATAAAGAGCTGAGCAAGGATTCAAGTGTGTCTTGAACTCAATTTACCTTTTATTGCATTCACCATTATGTTGCACCCTCATCCACTTTTCTTACTCTGTCATATCAGTATGTTCTCCAGAAAAAGAATGGAATGAACAAAGTTACAGGACATTGTAAAATATGAGACTTAAGAAAAAAAAAACAACATATGGGAGCTATGAGAACATGACTAGACTTTCATATCAACATTTTCTTACTGTGGGTCTCTGCACATGCTGTTATGTGGTATCTAAACAGAACCTGCTGCTTTAAAAAAAAGGGAGTGAGGAGTAGGGGGGACCTCTCCTCTGGAAAGGTGATTGATGCCACTGGAGATTTTTAACAAAGCTTATTAAAACCCACCTATATTGCTGGCAAGGCACCTTAATTAAGGTGAACATGTATTTTTTTCCAGGTCTTAACATGTATACCTTTTTCTTTTATCCCCTGAGGTGGGTGCCTTAGAGTGAAAGGAGATGTTCAAAGCAGAAAATAATAGTTTCTGCAGTTAAGATGATGCTCACTACCAAAAAAATTGTCTCCATTGGCTATATTTAGATGTACTGCAGCTGCAAAAACCAGCACGCATTGCTGTGGGCAGACAGGCTAGAAAGTCTGATACACCACAGGACTGGGGCAGGGGTAAAAGGTGTATCTCTACATAACTGACAAGTCAAGCTCTGCAGCACTGAGAAGCTGGAACATATTTCAGTTGTAAGCAGCTGTCTACTCAATTTTTAGAAACTCTCTGATCAGGTAATTGCTGATGTTTCAAGAAACAAATGGTGCCCTGAGTTAGAGTGCTGAAATGCCACACAATGCAATGAAATCACCCAAGGGTAAGTGGGGGCTTTAGTACTTAAACACTTTTCAGGCACTATTCTGGTTGTAAAACACCTCTATCCCAAATTATTTGAGATTGAAATATTTCCCTCAGTGTATTTTTCTGCTGAAGTACACAGAAAAAATGTCACAGTTACTTACAATGGATTTGTTTCACAGACCAGAAAACTTGGATCTGTGAAAACCATTAGAAGCTGAGTGTATTTTCTGTTTCATGGTGACAGAAATACAAAGATAATGTTGGGGTTTTTCTTGGTGGTGTTTTGTTTTTTTTCCTTTGGCCGCCTTTTTTTGTTTCTTCTTTTTTT
>VZRX01019917.1:0-22760 GCA_013398075.1 Notiomystis cincta
AGGGACATTTCAGTGGCACTCAGAGCCAAACAACCCCCACCCTCCCCGTCCCGGCCGGGAGAGCGGTCGGAAAACGAAAACGAAGTTTCCCTCAGCAGCAGAATTGTCGGGGTGAGCTTTGATTATTTTTGGGTGGCAGCTCTGGCCAAGCAGAACCAGGACTGGGCTGTCCCCGCCCTCCAGCAGCGCCCTGTGCTGTGCTCTGCTCTCACCCCTCTCTAGCGTGGTTCCTGCCAGCACCCAGAGGTGCCTGGGGGGGGTTTTGCTGCTCATCCCCAGCTGGGAGGGAGCAGAGAGGTGCCCAAACCCCACCAGCATCATCCTCATCTCCTCCCAGAACCCCCAGGAGGATCAATGGGTGATCAGTGCGAGGCACAGCCAGAAAAGGGTTTTATTTCCTTATAACTCCATGATTTCAACTCAAATTTGGTTCTTTTCCTCCCTCACTGTGGCTTCTTGCATGCAAGGAGCCTTTTTTTGGGCAATCCAAAGGGGATTTTTGAGGGTGGGTGAGCTGCCCTGATTTATCCACACAAAGGGGTGGAATGGGGAAACGCTCCTGAGAGGCTGCACTGAAAGGCTGGGCTGGTTTTTGAAATATTTGTGATTTTCTTTTCAGTTTTGCACTACCTTGTGGCTTTGTGGGAACTCGTGGGAGTCTTTGGGCACTGAGCATTTTCATTAAGGAACAAGAATCCTGTTTTTTTTCTTACAGCCCTTCCTCATCACCCAAACCCAAAGGGAAGAAAGAGGATTATTACCCAGGAGACAACGAAAGTGGGTCTTCCTAAATCTGGGTTTGCAGCTTTGTGGCTCCTTGCAAAAGCTGCAAACAGCAGGGACAAACCCCTGGGTGAGGATGGGATGAGGTTGTGATTCTCCAATCCCAGAGCCTGGCTGGGTTCTGCTGCCTTGAGCAGCATCTCCACCTCCATTTGGGCCAGAAAATGAGATTTTGGGGATGGGAAAAGCCCCACAACCTCTGTAACCACCCACTTTACATTTCCTAATTGCCTTTCTGCAGGGGTTATTATTGAGTAATGCCCATTTTGTTGAAAAATTGCACCATAAACAGCCAACAGGGAAGGAAATAAATAATGGCTAATAAATGTCAAAGTGGATTAGCAAAGCAGAAAGGCCAAGAAAGAGCAAGTTTTTTTCTTTCTCCCTTTTTTTCTTTTTTTTTTTGGCTTGGAAAACAACTCCTTGCAAAAATTGGCTCTAATGAGAATTATTTCAGTGCCTTGCAGGAGAGTTAATGCTTTGTCATTTCCTCAGAGCGGGTTAAAATCTGTCTGACTCTCTCACAGTCTGCAGCCAGCCTGGAAAAAAACAGCTTTTCTTTCTGTAAAACAAGGAAAAGGCATAAAAAACTTGATGGATTTCTCCTGAGCACACCAGGAGCTCGGAATGCTGGATGCAAAGAGCTCAAGCTTTGGGAAAACTGGGAAATTTGGCAGGTTTAGGGACTCTCCAAGGTTTGAAATTTCAGAAGGTGGTGTGCATCTCACTGGTATTTAGCAAAAAATCAGCTTCCAGGTCCATTCAAAAATGGGGGAAATAGGATTGAAAGGCTGAAATGAAGTGTAAAACCAGATATAAATTAGGAAAAAGTGAAATAACAAAGATGAAAATGCTGTTCCTTCACAGCCAGGAGGTGTTTGGGACTTCTCTGTGCAGCCCCAGCGTGGCCCTTTCTGGAAGGAGACACCAGGTTTGCTTTGGCCACCACAAACCTTTGATTTAAGGACTCATTATCATCCCTGCAAAGCTGTGCTTGCCAGGCTGGCTGCTGGGAGCTGTAAAAGTGACTTATGGAGAAGGGAAAAATGGGAAAAATAAGGAGAAACCCACACTCAGCTCTGCCCTTGGACCAGCATCACCATCCCAGGGTGTCACCCTTTCCCAGGCAGGGCTGGTTCCTCTGGTTGCTGTAATAATCTCAGGTTTTAAAGCTCAAGAATCTTATTTATTTATTTATTTATTTTAACCAGAATGCAAAGAAAAATCCCCATTTTGAGCTACTTCAGCACAAATCCTGGGTGATCCTTTCCTCCTTTCCATCTTCTCCTCGTTCTGTCAGAAACTCGTATTTCCCCGCTGTTGCACTGAAGAAATAAAAACCTCAAGAGCGTGGAGGATGCTGAAATGAATGGCCAACCCCTCTGCAATTCCTCGTGGCTCCCCTAACTCCTGCCAGCTCAACTTGTGGTTGAGATTACAGTGATAAATCACAAGCTTCTCTTTGAAATAACAGCTCTGATTTCACTCGGCGCGAGGAAGGAGAAGGAGAAGGACCCGGCGGGTTGTGCAAGGTGGGAGGGACTGGGATGGGATGGGATGGGATGGGATGGGATGNGATGGGATGGGATGGGATGGGATTCCCCCGGGAATAGAGGGGTCCCAAAGAGAACCACACACAATTCCAGGTGCGTCCCAAGCTCGTGGATCGTGGATGGAAATATCACAGAGAGGTTTTCCTGCTCCAGCTGCTGTCCTTGTGTAAGGACAGAGGGTTTGGGTGCTCTCAGGGGCTCAGTTGGACTGTGCAGCTACTCTGGGATGCTGGGCAGGACCCTCTGGATGAGGCAAAGGTGCCAAAGCTGCAGATTTCCCCCACAAAATTAAAATCTGTGGTACAGCACAGCTTTAGCACCTCTGGTCCCCAGAACACAGCTGCTTGCAGGGGTGGTGACCCCAAAAAGCACACACAGGCAATGCCCCGAGGTGAAGGGGATACCCCACTAAACCCATGCCCTAAAAGGCTCTCTCATTTCTCCTGATGAGCCCCCCCCAAGCAGAAATAACCCCAAAGACACCCTCAGCTTTTCAGTTAACCCAGACTGAGTTTCACCTCACACTTTGGGGTCTTCCCAGCTCGCACCACACCCTTATTTTTAGCCTCTCCTCTGAGCCCCAGCTGCTCTGGCTGGGAGACCCTCACAGGACTCCTGTGGCCAGGAGTTGTTTTGGGGTATTTTTAGCTGTGTCCATCTGTGATGGGCCAGGCTGAGTGAAGGAACGTGTGGTTTGAGCATCTGTGAGCGAGGCAGGCCGGGCAGGAGCAGCAGAAACGGCTCCAAGGGCTTTCTGGCCGTGGCCAGCAGCAAATGTGGAAGTGGCTCCTCAGTCCTGGGGTCGGGGAGGGTTAAATAAAGAAAAGGGTCGCTGTGAGCAGTGGGTTTTGGTGCAGCTGAGCCTGCCCTCACTGGCAGGAGGGGAGAGACAGAGCAGCTCCTTGCCCAAAGCCATCCATGCTCCTAAGGGGGCACAGGGGGAGGATAAGAGGCTTCTCCTCTTCTGCATCACCCCTGTGTCTCCTCCTGCAGCTCCTGGCTCTGCCACAGCAGCCTCAGCATCGCTGTTGCATTGCCCAAGCCCTGGTGCAGCCCTGGGTGCTGGAGTTCACCCCAATTTCACTCTCCTGAGGGGCAGATTCACAGCTCCCCAGAGCCCACAGCCCCAGCGCTTCCCTTTTCTCAGAATAAAGGGAGATGTTTCTCCAAGAACAACAACAACACTAAAGAAAAAAAGAAACACAACCCCCAACAAAGCAACGCTGGAACTTTTACTTTCCTTGTGCCTTTTGCTAAATTTCAGGTGGGATTTGGGAAGTTGCTGCAGGTTTGGCAGCTTTCAACTTCGTGTTTTCACTTTTTAAAGCGTGCTGCGGTGAGCGAGCCCTGCCTGCCCCTCTCACACCACCTTTGCCTGGAAATACCCGCTGCTACATGGAAAATTTTTAAAAAACATCTCCAAAGGAACCTCTGGTTTCTCAGAGTCCCTGGTGGGGAGCAGGAGCTCATGGGTGGGTGGGAGGCAGCTCTCCCCCTGCTTCTCATGCTGCTGGGGACATGAGCAGCTTCTCCAGAGGTGGTGGCCAAGGCCAGTAGTGGTGACTCCAGATGTGGACCTGGAGTGGCCACCTGACCTTGCTGATCATGGAATGGTTTGGTTGGAAGGGACCTTAAAGCTCATCCCATCCCACCCCCTGCCACGGGCAGGGACACCTTCCCCTATCCCAGGTTGCTCCAAGCCTTGTCCAGCCTGGCTTTAAACACTGCCAGGAATCCAGTCCTGGATGTTAATCCCTCATCACCCAACCTCTGTGGGGACATGGAGCCACGCAGGACTTCAGCCTCAGCAGGGCACTTTGGGTTAGAGCCCAGCACCACCTTCACCACCCTCGACACACGAGATGCCCATGAGCTCCTGGCTGGAGGCTGCAGCCCAAGCCTGGTCACACAGAGCTGTCCCATCTCAGCTGGACATTCCCACTGGACATCACTCCAGGTCACAGCAAGGAGCTTCCACAGCCCTGATCCCACCCCACACACCAGAGCCAGACTCTGGTCCACGCCGCCCCAGCTGCCCTTCCCGTCACCCTCCCCTGCACCCTTCCCAACCGGGGCTTGTCTTCAAAGCACACGGCTCAGGATTTATAAATAAAAGAAATAAATAAGGCCTTTTTATGTTCAAATTTAGCCCCGGGCAGACAATGTGTCCGCGCAGTGAAAGACTCGGTTTCCTGTCTGTTTGTCGGGGCTCCTTAAGAAGCTTCCTCTGCATAACAAACCCGGCCGGAGGGCGGAAAGGGTAAGGACCGAGCTGAAACGTGAACAGCGGGATTGCACAACATCCCTGGCAGCCTCCAGGCTTTGTGATCCGGCGGGATCGGGATGCTGAGGGTGCAGCATCCCCTGGGCACCCACCTGCCCCCGGTGGCTGCAGATCCACGGGGCAGCATCACCGGGGGAGGCGCACGCCCCGTCCCAAAATAGCTCTCGGGATCCACAAAATGAGTCATTTGATTTCTCGACCGAAAATATCTCCCTGCTCGACACACGGGGCTGAAAGGAAAAGCCGGATGCCGTCTGAGCCGGGCGCTGCTCGGCGCTGCCGCCGCCGGTGCCAGCGGAGCCTCGGCCCGCAGGACATTTGGGAGGCTGATCCCTGCTGGGAGTGTGGGAAGAGCAGAGCCAGAGATGAGAATGATGATGCAGCGTTGTTCTTGTGGTATTTCTGGCCCAGCCAGAAGTGGGAAGTATCAGAAATCTCATGAGGCGGGCGCGACTCGGCCTTGTGAGATTTCCAGCTCTTTTGCAAACCCTCTGAGGCCTGGATTCATCTCTGACCTGGTTTTCTCTGTCTTTTTGTTGTTTATTCCACTAAAACACCCTTTTGCCCTACAGGGATGCTCAGTTCTGTCTTCCTCCTCTGTGAGGATGTGGAAGGAGCACAAGGTTTAACATCCCATCCCATCCTGCAACCTCCTGCACCAAAAATGGTGGGGAAAAAGGGACAAGGAGTCCATGGCATCAAGAGCAGGAAAAAGGAAACAGATCTCTCTCATTCCCTGGCACACTCAATAGGGCAGAATAAACCCTCCTCCCCAGCCCTGCAGCTTGTCTGACGCAGCATTTATTGGATGAGGAAAGTGTGGATGGCACAAAAGCTCCTTCGTTAAGGCCTGGCTCTATTAAACGTGTCCCTTTCCACATGGATGTCCCCAAGCTCAGCTCCTAAACCCTTGCCCAGCAAGTTGAGGCTTCAGGGACGAGGGATCCTGCAGCATTCCAGGGTCAGACCGAGGGAATCCACTCTCCCCAGCTCCCCTCCACAAAGCTTTCCTTTCCTTCAGGTCTAAAGATGAGCACGTGGACAAAAAACCTTGGGGAATTTTCCCCGGGGTATTTTGTTTTCTCCAAGCCCCATCCAGCACTTCCAAGAACAGGGCAAACCCACTGTGAGGAGCAAATATGACAATGGAATCATTTAGGTCAGAAAAGGTCTCCAAGATCATCAAGCCCAGATGTTAAACCAGCCAAGGCCACCACGAACTGAGGCGACAAGAGAGAGGCTCGACCCCATTTCAAGGCACCAGCAAATCCACCCACAAGGAAAAGATTTCTGGCAGCTCTCAGGGCTTTTTCCCCTTCAAGATCTTGCTCCAGCCCTGAGAGACACGAAACCAACAGGGGCTTTTAGGGCCAAGCCTGGCGCTGACAGGAAAGCAGCTCACGCCCCACTTCTCACCCGCCGAGATGTAAATGAGCCCCGAGGCCACTCCTGCACCCAGCCCGGCACTCATCGCTTTTTCCGGCAGAATTTCTGCAAGGAAATTCTGATTTTTCAAGCAGGGGCACCCCCCGGGGCTCAGCGTCCCACGGTGGGGAACCCAAGAGTTTCCCAGTGCCCTGCAGATTAATTAATTCTCGGCAGAGGTCTAAGTCCAAACTCAAGCCTTGTTTTGTTGCAGGGAATGGATCTCATCCTGGCTCATCCCAGCAGGAAAAGTCCTCCTTGACTATTCAGGACGCGTCAGTAGAATAAAGTAAATATTTATTTAATGAATTTTGTTTTCCTTTGCACACGGGTTTTGTGCAATGCAGGTCATTGGTTTAATTTTTGTTCTACTTGCTTTTGAAAATTTGATCTCAAGCCAGAATTCCTCTTAAATTCCGGATTCAGGAGGAGGCTGGAACACAAGCACACAATAAATAGCTGGAAAAGGAGAGGTGTTACAGGATGGGGAGGACTTTTCTCAGTGAAACTCCAGGTTTTGCCTTTACAAAACTGAGAGCAGTTCTTGGTGTCGGGGGAAAGGAGTTGGGGAACCTTTTTTGCAGCTCTGTGAATTTCCAAAGCTTAAGCACTTGCCTTTTGTAGGGATCAGGGCTACCTCAGAGCCAGATGAGATGGTCACACCTGCAGACTCTGAAGCTGAAGCATGTGATGGAAAGATGCTGGTTTGGGGGAGAGCTGGGTCTGTCCCAGATTCAACCTGTGGAAAGCTGATGGAATGTACAGGACAGCAGCTCTGCCTCTACTCGTGGCCAAGAAAACCCTGATAAAAGAGCTAAAACAGCAGAAAAGTGAGGAACAGGAGAGCTATCATTAACTCACCAGTATTTCTTATCTCAAGAAGAAATAGAGGTGTGCTAAAGTCAGCTCAGAGTGGGGACACAGGTCCATGGCACGATTCCCGGAATGCCGGGGTTACCACATCGCGCCCAACTGGCGGCTCAGGCTGAGGCGAACCTTTACAGCGCGCCAATAAAAGGGAAAACAAACGTTACCGCTCGTTCCCGTCCTCCTATTTTAAGTTCTGGCCCTGCCCTGAAATCAGATCCCATCTCTGGCAGCACCTCAGCACCCATGGGTCACACAAATCAAGAGTGAATTATTAAATTCACCGGGCTGTTTCCAGCCTCACCTCTCCCGATAGCCCCGCGGGGATGATAAGGAACAGGATGTCTCAAGGACTGGGTTGTGGTGAATCAGCTCCTCCTCAATGGCTCCTGGTTGTTTGGAGATGACTGAATTTGCTGTGGGGCAAGGTGAGAACCAGCCCTGAGGGATTCAGCCTTTGGGAAATAAACCTTCATGGGCAGGCAAAGATTTTCCTTCACCTGAGGTTGCTGCTCCTGTGCAAAAATGCTCCGGAGGCTCCAGGCATCTTTTTGCCTTCCTTTCATTTCCTTTTATTGCCTTCCTTTCATTTCTCACTTTAGAAAGAGGCTGCTACAAACTCCACCAGTTTTATAAAAATTACAGTGAAATCTCCAGTTTTCCACTGTTGTGCTTAAGTGTTTAAACTCTTCAAGCTGTGGCTGCCCCTGGATCCCTGGAAGTGTCCAAGGCCAGGTTGGATGAGGCTTGAAGTAACCTGGGACAGTGGAAAATATCCCTGCCCATGGCAGGGGCTGGAACTGGATGAGATTTAAGATCCCTTCCGACCCAAACCATTCTGGGATTCTGGGATTCTGGGATCCTGGGATTCTGGGATTCTGGGATTCTGTGAAGAACCAAAATTAGGAGAGAGGATCAGAAATGACACAGTGACCCCTTTTCCTGCAGCAGCTTGAAAAGATGATGTCACTTTACCAGAAATACGGAATAATTTTTCAACAAGACAAAAACAACGCCAGGTTTTGCTTTCACATCAAGACCTCCACAGTTTTAAACTCACAGCAGGAAGAGTTTCCAGGCTGGGTAAAATAATTTGGGATGGAAGGGGCTATTAAAGGTCATCTAGCCTGAACTAGATGGCCCAAAGGCCATCCAGATGGGATGGGTGCTCGTCAGCCAGCCTGTCCAGACACCTGCCTGCCACTCCTAATCCTCCCTGGTTCTCCAAACCCTCTTGCAATGACATCTCTTGGCTTTGTGACTCACCCTGACAGCCAGAAACTTCACCCAGAAAACCTGATAGGGGAAAAGTGAGAAGTGTTTTTTCTAAACACCTCAAACCATTGCCCTCCTTGAACACTGATTTCCCCTGAGCCATCACTGCTCTGTATTTCATCAGAGGGCACAGCTCTCAGCCTGAGAAGGTGGGAAAGGACATTCCAGGGCATCACAATCCTGAGGGCTCACACTGATCCTGCCCTGCTCCAGCTGGGACCTGATGCTTCTCCTGGGAGAGTTGCACCCCATGACTCTGAGTACAGCAAAGCTGTAAAAAACCCCTCGATTTCTCACAACCCACGGAAAGGTTAAAATTACCCCAGAATTTCCAGACTCTTGTAGAGACTGAGAGTTTCCCACATCCACCCCAAGGGCAGAGCCACAGAGGGTGGGCACAGGGGTTTGTTTTCCCCACCATTCAGCCTAATGTTGATCTCCTGCCTCGTTTCAGCCCTCCAAAGGAGACCCAGCACCGTCACTGGCTGCAGGCAGGAAAGAGGAACCGAGCACACACCGTGCACCAGAGATGCTCCTCAGGAGGAAACCAGGACACTCTTCCTCTTCCAGGAGAGACTGGTGCTGTATCCTGCCCAACTCTCCCCTGTCCCATCCCATCCCTACATAATCCAGCTCCTGGCCATCACTCCACTTGGTCCCCGCAGCTGTGAGCAGGTTAAGGGCATTAAAGGTGTGCACAGAGAAGGGCTCTGCTGGGGGCTGTGACCTCCACACTGCAGACACAGCCCGTGCTCCAGGCTTCCCTCAGCCACTGGGGTTGGCCTTCAGCTCCTTCCCCTCCCAGGGGTCTGTTGGATGATGTGTAGGACCAGGGCTGGACATTTGGCAGGGCAGATGTTCACCCTTCTCTGCCAGTTTCCTGAGCTGCATCAGCAATGAACCTCCCTCCAACCATCACCATCTCTCACTTTCCCCCACCTTTTCCATCTCCTGCTCAGTGGTGAACACCACAGACCACCTTCCCCACTTTCCCCACCACGAGCCTCCTTCCTCCGGGCTCTGACACCACAAGCAAACATTTCCTGTTGATTTTTCCTTCCTTGCCTTAAATGCAAGCACGTGGTCCCTTCCCTTCTCTACCTGAAGACAGAGCTGAGAGGATCTTCCCATCTCTCCATGGATCAGGTCTCCTCCAGCTGCCCGAGGAAGGACTGGAGGTTGCATTGATCATGAGTATTTAGAACAGAGAAAACTTGGGTTGAAGCACCAAAGCAAATTAACAAATTTTAAATATTTGGGATTTTTACAAAAAAAAAGTGTCCAGACCCTCCTGCAAAACAAAACCAGACTGTATTTCTGGGGCAGAGGTGTGAAAACATTCCCCAAAATAATCCCTCTTGCTATTTCCTAGCCATGATCCCTGGGAAGACCAACCTTTGGGCTCAGTGCCTTTTGCACCCTGTGGACCTGTCCACGAGCCAGATTTATCTCAAGGAGAAGTGGTTACTTCTCAAATACAGAACAGAAAGATACAAGCAGGGAATTGCTTGTTTCAAACCCCTGTTTCTTGCACATCCCTCAGTCCTCCCTCCGAAGCCCAACAGCAGAAGCAGGAACCATGGGATGCTGGAAATTGATATTATTGAAGCAAATTGCTCCAAAAATTCAGCATTTTGTTATTCTTTTAGGGTTTTGAGCAGCCTGGTATAGTGGAAGGTATTTCAGCCTCTAGGGAGAGGTTGGAATGAGATGAGTTTTAAGGTCCCTTCCAACCCAAACCCTTCTATGTTTCTATGATTTGCATTTCTATGTAAAACATCCAGTAAGGAGGTTTTACATAACCCACATGAATTATACTCTCACTGAGAGCTGGAGCAACTCTTCTGAACCTCTAGCTACCCTCACACTCTGGGGGGAAAAAGAAGGAAAAGGAGTATTTCTCCAGCTTGGAGTATTTTTTTAACCATCACATTGCAAAGACCTCCTTGTGCAATGGCCTGAAATGCCCTTGTGCTTCTTCTCATTTCCATTTTAGGGCTGAGCCCAAGTTCTTCCAAGTTCTTCCACATTCTTCCACGTTCTTCCAAATTCTTCCAAGTTCTTCCAAGGAAGAGCAGCAGAGGCCCAGGTTGCCTGGTGCTTCTGGGTCACCCAGATCCACACAAAAAGCTCCGACTAATTTTTATGGCTCCTTGGCGCATCCGGGTGTTTCGTTATTGCAAACAAATCACCTGCAATAAAAATATTTCAGAGCAGGACACAGCCCCTAATCACATGAAAACTGAGGGGGGAGGGAGAGGATCTCAGCCTGGACTTGGTCTCAGACTTGGCCCCATAATAAACCCAAAGTTCTGGACGAGGATGGCCATGTTTCTCCTTGTCCCTGGGTTATTTTGCCGCCGTGGCTTGGGTGGAGCCTGTTTTCATGACCTGGTGTCTGGTGTTATGGCAAAGATCTGCAGAGGGAGAGGTCACCTGGCAAAAGCTGATTCTGAAAATTAAGTGGCTGTCACATTTTCTCTGAGGTCTGGGATCCTCTTTCCTCTGCACGAGACCTTCCTGCAGCCAAGTCCAGCTTGAGGAAATCCTGCAGCTTCAGCCTCCTCACCCTCAGCTCTTCCCACCACCTCCTCTTCCTTTTTTTGATGGAGCTGAGATGCCCAGAGCTGAGGAGGTGCCTTTGGCCCATCCCTGTGTTCCCTCCACAGGTCTGACCCTCAAACCAAGTCCCACCAGGCACCCGAATCAAGAGACAACTGAAAAGTGTCACCTTAAAACCATATAAAAAATACAGTCACAAAACTTGAGGTCCACCAAAGTCAATTCTAGATGAGTTGTTCTGCCAGGCCTCATCACAAGACATCATCCATGGCCACAAAACCACCCAAGGGGGTATAAATCCCTTTGGAGAGGGAGGTGAGCAGCTCTCCTGCCTTCCCAAGGAGATCTCCTGCTGCCAGGGCCCACATGGAGGGGGCTGCTCCCATATTACAACACGCTGGCAGGAAGAGCCTGGAGATGCTCACCCTGGACAGGCTGCTGTGCTGAAACAGGGGCATTGAGCAATCAAACCAGTTGGAAAGCCTGGTGTCTAGAAATAAAAAGTGACTGTTTGTTTTCTAACGCCTCAAGAGGCGCCGGGGGGGCCGGAGCCAAGCGGGGGCAGGTTGGAGGAAGCAGCTGGAGCTGGTGGCTCTTGGATTCCCGAGCAGTTCAACTGTGAGCTGGAACCTGCCACTGACTTGTGGTTGCAGAGCACTGGATGGAGATGTCTGCAGAGCTTTTCCTCTTTCTCCAGCTTGAGTTAGGCTAAATCTCAGGATTTAGCTAAAACAAACCTCACCTTCCTCCTCCCCAGCCCACCAACCGTGTTCTCCACACAGATTTGGCAGTAGGAAACTTCTCACTCTGGGCTTCAGGCACGTAGAAGGAATGGGTTGTCCTCATGGATGCAGAATTCTTCTCCTGAAGCCACCTGCAGTGGTGCTTCTGGAGTTTGGTGAGGAGCACGTCCTGGGAAACTCCAGGAACAGGTGAAGAACGAGATTAATACAACCCAGGTTATAACCCAGCTCATCTTCTCCCAAGGAAAATGCTTCCCAGAGGCCCAACTGCCTTCCAGCCACAGATCTCAGAAGAAAGGTTGGCTTTGAACCCCAAGAACATCCCTGAGTCAGTGAGCAAAACATCAGCGTTGATCACATCCTTCATAGCACCTGGAAATCAAAATGTTCCCATGTCCACCACGGAGTAGATGTTGGAAAATCTTAGAAAATTCCACCAAATTCCCTGCCCTGGTCCATCCTTCTCTGCCAGCTGATGAGAGGATTTGGTAAGCTCCTTCCCAAATATCCTTGAGGGAAGCCTGTATCTCCTGCAAGTTAAGGTTTCCTTCATGGAAACCAAGCCCCGCTCTCCTGCCCAGGTGGAACCTTCTGCACCTGAAGGGAGAAAGTCCCTTCCCATTCTCACAGGATTGCAGCCCTCTCCAGAGTGACAGCAGGACCTGGTACCTGGGTTGGTCTTCATGGGAAGCAAGGAAATATCTTGACATCAAGGAGGAGTTTGATGGTGTTGCTGCTCTGACTCAAAGAGTGGGAAACCACCAAAAAAAAGAATCAAGAATTTTGGGGAGGGCAGTGGGAGCTTCTCACTTGTGCTCCACGATCCTGCTACACCACGAGGATCATTCAATGGAGGGGATGGAGGGGATAAATCACCCCCAGGGTTTGGGGACAGGGTCCTCAGCCAAAAACTTGGGCCACTTTTTGGACTTGCCAGCGGACGAGGCACTGACGGAGAGGAGGCGACATCGGCACTGAGGTTTCACTTCAGGGAGCTGACAGGAACCCAAATGAACAGAAACCAACGAAAGTATTTGAGTCACCAGGCACCCAAAACCACCAAGACAGGGCACAGCTGCAGCAGCAGCTCCCTGGAGCTGCCCAGGGCCGGGCACAGTGCAGGGATGGGTGCCCGGGATGCAGGCACTGCCCACCAGCTTCCCAGATGGGGATGGCAGTGCCAGTCCTGCCTGGCTTGCAGGAAAAGTGAGAGATGTGCAGAAATTCCTTCTGGAATTCCACAAAGCCCATGGTGGCTCTGGGGCAGAGCACCCCTGTGAGAAATCAGTGCCCTTACCTTGAAATCTGTTGTGGAACTCAGAGGGTTCCTTGTGATGGATTTCAGGATGGAGAAATCCACCTTAGTCCAGGCTTCAAGCCTAAACCAAACACTTCTGCAAGCCCTACCTGCACACAATCAACCCATTATCCTTCCTGCATCCCACTGTCTCCTTCCCAGTCCCTCCTCACCCACCAAGCATTTCCCCCTGGAATCTGTTTGGGATGGAAGCCACGCTGCTGGTTGAGGTCCCAAAGCGAGCCCTGGGCTCTGAGACACGCTGACACCACCAAAAATAACCAGGGCAATAAAAGGTACCTCAGCTCCCCACGGCTCTTCCGTGGTCTGGGGTGGAAATTGAAAGAGCCCTGGGCAGGAGCAGGTGGCTCCAGGCGAGCACAAGGTGGTGGTTTCTGAGGAAGGACTTGGCCCTGCACATCTGGGGAAACCACGAGTGGGGTTTCTGGTGTGCCAGGCTCCAGCCCATCGTGAGTTTCACGTGTTGTTCCAGCACAGCTCTGCCTCTGCTCTGCCCCTGGGAGCTGAGGCTTCCTCACCCTCTGAGGGAGCTGCGAGGGCTGGAGCAGGATGAAAGTCCATGGGATCCTCAGGATGAGCAGAGAAAGGCTGAGCTCAGTGCTCCCAGTGCACCCAGAGGTGCCATCCTCACCTCAGTGGCACAGCACCCCATAGGAGCTTACAGGAGTTGGGGGCTCCTTTGCCTTTAGGATCCTAAAAACTCTTGGTCTGCAGCCAGCTCCTCTCAGAAGCACCAAACCCAAGTGCTGCAATGCCTGCAGAGGATGTGCACAAGGCACAGGCAGGACCACGAGCATCCCACCCCCAGGATGAGGGGATTCCCTTACTCCTCATGTTTAATCCTTACTCCTCAGCTTGATCCCAAAGTTCAAGTTGGTTCTTCCATCTCAGGGCACCCCCCTAGACCAGACCCCCTGAGAAATCTGGATGGAGGAACATCCTGGTTTCTGCTGGGATAGAGCTCATTTTCCTCTCAGTAGGGATGAGCAATTGTATCGTGCATTGCTTGCTTCCCTTGGTTTTCATTCTTCTTTCCTTTTCATTACAATTATCTAATTATTATATTTTATATTTTTATAATTAGAATAATGGAATGGTTTGGGTTGGAGGGGACTTTAAAACTCATCCCATTCCACCCTCTGCCATGGACAGGGACACCTTCCACTATCCCAGGTTGCTCCAAGCACCATCAAACCTTGTCTTGAATATTTCCAAGGATGGGGCAGCCACAGCTTCTCTGAGCAACCTCATAGTTCTGCCAGGGCCTCACCTCCATCACAATTTCTTCCAACTATTATTAAATTGTTCTCAACCCACAAGGTTTACACCTTTTCTTTCCAGTTCCCCTCCCCCTGAAGGAGTAACAGGGAATGAGGGAGTGGCTGGGAGGCACCTGGCTGTCAGCTGGGATTGCACCAGGAGAGGACAGCGGGGAAATGGCCCCACTTCCCATGGGAGATGGAAAAGGGGAAGATTTTGGGCACAGCCATAAAAAACTGCCCCCCACCCCACGAGCTGGAGGCATCACATCCAGCTCAGAGCTGTGGCACATGGGCAGGGACACGTCTTTCTCCTCCCTGGAATGAAGGATCTCCAAGTGATCCCATTTCCCTCCCTCCATTGCATTCCAGCATTTTGACTCATTTCTTTCCAGCCTGGAGATGAATCCAGGAAGTTATGGAAGAGGAAGGAGGTGACAGAGACTTAACACAGACCCCACCACAGGTAAAACCAAATTAGGGCAAGTCAGAAATCCCAGAGGCTCCCCAGCAGCTTTGAGACCCCACTCATTGCACCCAAAAACCACATTGCAAGAGAAATACAAAATATAGCACTTTAATTGCAGGGAGATATAAAAATTTACCAAAAAAAATTAATAAATCTCAGGCATACAATAAATAGGCAGCTTTGGTGACACACACACATGTGCAGTCCTGCTTTGGGAGGCAGCAGCAGCTCCCCAGAGCAGGGGGCACACACAGAGGCTGTGAAAATGAGGATTTACACATGGATGACGCTGCCTGAACACGCCTGGGAGAGCCCCACACGTGTGTTTGGGAGGGTGAAGCCAAGCTATTCACACTACGCTGCAATCTTGAAAAATTAAAATTCTATATATTTATATAAACTCTGGCTCTGGTCAGGAAAAATTAAGACTCTTAAGTTTTCATAGTCAATATTTACATACAGAATCTCTGTGTTGGTTTCCAAATTTCAATCCACTTTGGCATGAAAGAGAAACACATAAATCTCACAGCAAAAAATAAAGAGGGTCTTCAGGAGTTCTCTTTGGGTGGCACAACCTGCCTTCCATCAGCAGGACTCTTTGAAGGGAAAAAGCTGATTCCTGGATATAATTTCCTAAATTTGAGCATTCTAAGGCTTTTCCAAGAGTCACCTCCTGTGGAACTGCTGCTCTCAGCAAGGTCTGAGTTGCAGATTGTTGGGGCAGGTGGTTATAGCTGTTGATTCTTGGTTCTGCTTGACTGGCCATTAACAAAGGCAACACAAAGCAAAGCCAGCCCTGACCTTCCTGCACTGCTTGGATGCTCCCTTATCCCCCAGCCACGAGCTACAGACAGTGCTGGGACTAAAAAAGCCATTTTTATCACAAATCAGAACAAACACTGACCATCCAACCTATTTGCTCACAGCAATTTTCACCACTGGATTTACACAGACTCTGCACTGGAAACAGCAAAGAACAGAACCCAAACTTCCCAAAACCAGGGATTTTAGGCACTCCTGGGACTGTGTGGGTGTGGGTGAGCGGGCTGGGGGGGAGCAGGGGCTCAGACTGCGATCTGCTGGTTCTCTCGGAAGAGCGGCCGCGTCGCGCAGATGTCCTGGAAGATCCGGTAGCCCTGGTCGTGCTGGGGCTCATCAGCCATGGGGAGCATGGGGCTGGAGCTGCAGGTCTTCCCAGCTTCATCCACCACCTGCCTGAGGTACAGCTGCTCCACCTGGGTTGAAGGAAGAAAGGTCAGGAAGATGCTGAGTGAAGAGGGAGCTCTTTGGGCATCTCCCGCTGCTCCACCCAGCCCGGGAGCAGGGGTAGGGTGGGGGACACAGAGCAGAGCACAGGTGGGCCAGGTCCTGCCAGGACAGCAGGACCTCAGGAGCCTCCAGGAATAAAGGAGCAGCCCCAGGAGCTCCTCCCAGCAGGGATATTGAGGTGCTGGGGAAGTCCCAGCACATGCAGAGCGATCCTCTGGGGCAGACACCCAAGGCAAGGAGAGGTGAAGGTCAGAAGCTGTGCAGGAGGCACAGGACAAGCCTCTGAGCTTGTGAAATCCCCCCAGGGCCTCACAGACCTGGGGGGGGTCTCTGCTTGCTCAGGAGTGGATGCCACACCCTCCTGTGCCCTGCCTGTGGTGTCCCTGCTGCTGCACCTGGTTGGCCCAAGAAGCTCCACAAACCCTCTATGCTGAGACCTCTCAATCCCAGAACTTCTGCAGCTTCTCCAGGGAGAAGTTCCTGACCAGAGGCACGAGGACTGATCCCATATCCCATCCCCTCCTTCACCCTCCTGAGGCTTCCCAACCCCACTGCTGCCAATCACAGCTGTTCACCACATCACTGACTGAGCTTAAATCCACCAGTCCAGGGATTTACTTCCCCACAAGCAAAGGCAGAAATCCCAGTGCCAATCAGAAGGAAAAGAAAAGATTTCCCTGCAGTTCACAAAATCTTGTGCCATTAGGGAGCTTCATTTACAAACACCACCTACCCAGACCCAGGAACTCAATAAGCAACAAGCACCTCTCAGGAGGCCATGGAAAAGCACCACACTTCCACCCCCAATCCAAGCACCCAAATGGCTCCAGGGGGTGCAGCTCTGCTGGCAGAATTCCCACCTTTCCTGGATCCCTCTCCCCCATACCTGGACAAGGATGAGTTTACACCTCAGGGGCACAGCATCTGGGAATTCCTCCCCGAAGCACAACATGACTCTGCTGTCTGGGAAGCGGCCCTGGTTGTTGTAGTACTGCTGCAGCTCTGCAAGGACACAGGAAAACATGGAATTTGTTCTCCAGAGGCTGCCAGCCTTGGTTACACATCCCTGGCATCAAACACCCCGCAAGGAAGGCTCGAGGAAAGCTCCAGCCTTGGAATTTGTCCCACAACCCAAAACACCACTTTGTTCCTGCCTAGGTCTGGTAGTGTCCCCTGCTCGCCCAGAGCACTTGGGAACCCAGCAGTGATGGCTTCAAAGTGGTGCAAGGGAAAAGGGCTCTGCCCTCTCAACCCCCCCACAGGCCCAAAGGGGGTCTCACACTGAGTGCAAGCTCCACAAACTCCTTGTGCATTGTCCCAAGGCTTTGGGATCCCAGAACTGCCTCAGCTTGTCCAGGGAGAAGTTTCTGGCCAGAGCCTGGGGTCTATCCCTGTTATCCCATTCCCTCCTCCACCCTCCTGAAGGTTCCCCAACCCCAAACTCCTGCCACCCACAGCTGTTCACCACATCTGTTGGCTGATGGGCTTAAATCAACCAACCCAGGGATTTATTCCCCACAGGAAAGAGCAGAAATCCTAACACCAAAAAGCAGGAGGCTCCTACAAACCTCGGAAGAACAAGTTGGTGTCAAAGATCTTCACCACCTCATCCCGGTCCAGTTTGTTGGGCCTGTCCTTGTAGGCCATGGTGTTCCCACTCCAGAAGACCCTGCCCTGGCACAGCCTCTTGATGAAGATGCCCTGCTTGTTGCTGTGCAGGAGGACCCCCCTCTCCAGGTGCCCAAAGAGCTTCCTGGTGATCTGCTTCTGGCGGTCGTTCTGGATGGCGTCGGCCGAGGGGAAGCGGACGTGCTCCAGGGCATCAGGGGCATAGAGCTTCTCCCCATGGCCCGAGGGCTGGCCCAGGGAGATCCTGCAGCCCTCAGAGCACGAGGTGCTGACGTGGCCCACCAGCCTCCCGCTGTAGTAGAAGCTGATCACCATCTGGGAATAACCTGGGAGGAGATGGACGTGCAGGTCTCGTCAGGAAAGGGCGAAGCTGCTCCTCAGTGCTGGGCACAAGTCCCAGATTTCCTGGCAGTGACTCCCTCTTGATGGAGGGGTATCCCCCCGCCCCAGCCTGGCACAGGGATGACCAGCAGGAGAGAGCTCCCAGCATTACAGAATCGTGGGATGGTTGAGGTTGGAAGGGACCTCCGGAGACCACCCAGCCCAAGGCAGGGTCACCTGGAACACTCCCAGGAGGGGTTGGAATGTCTCCAGAGAAGGAAATTCCACAAGTCCCTGAGCAGCTGTTCCAGTGCTCTGCCAACCTCCATGGGAAGTTTTGACTCATGCTGAGGAGGAATTTCTTGTGGTTTAGTTCATGGCCATAAAACACACTGAACCTTCTCCTCCTGCCTTTGCTCCCCACTGCCCCCATGCCCTGGGCAGCTTCTCTCTGCTCAACTGTTCTGATTCATCCCAGCACAGAAATGTGGATAATCTGGAGGGTGCAGCACCTCCTAAACCCAAAGCAAGGCCACCCTCGAGGTGGGGGATGGAGTCAGAGCCACCTGCTGCCACCACACACACAGACTGGCACCTGCTGGCCAGGTGAGGTGCCTTACCTGAGTGATACTGCTCGTAGCTGGAGTATCCATTCATCAGGGGCAACGCTGTGGGCACAGAGAGCCAAGCTGAGCCTGCATTCCCAGCTCCCAAATCTCAATTCCCCCAGTTCCCCACACCAGCCCCCTCGTTTTCTGTCCCAGTCTTCCCAGCAAAAGCTGCCAGCTGGATTTCTTAATGAGTACTTTAAACATTCTTAATAAGGAAAACAAAATAAACTGCTCCTCATTCCACATCCCTGCCCAGGGAAGATCTTCCCTGCCCCAAAAACCTCCCAAATATCACACAAACTTCTGGCTACTCACCAGGGCTGGGCTGCTGCACCCACCAGTCAGGTATTGGGGGGTTCCTGCAGGTCTCCTGGGGGGGTGAGGGGCTCCTCTTGATGATGCCCAGGTATTCATCCACACAGGAGGGCTGGGGGACAGCAGACACCAGGATCAGAGCAGGTTTGATGCCTCCAGCAAGGCACTTGAAGCACTCAGAAAGGATCCAAATGGCAACACCAAGAAATTTTTGGGGGTTGGAAAGATCAAATCTGGCGTTGCCTGGGTTGTACACTCAAATAAGACCCTCAAGGGCTACTGAGGGGAAGCAGGCAGGTGTGACAAGGCCAGGAAGGGGCCCAGAGCTGTGAATTCCCAGTGGATCCAGGTGTCTCCCAGCTGGATGCACACGGAAAGCAGGAGCCAACACCAGAACCACCTCCTGCTGCCAGCTCCCGGGAACGAGCTGCAAATCCAACCCTGCAGCTTTGCAGATGGAATTTTTGGGAGGCAGTGCTGCACCAGCCAGCTTGACCCACCTCTCCACCCAGAGGCAGGGTGAGGCCTCACCTCTTTGATGAGGTCCTCGATGGCAGAGGAGCTGCAGTCCATCTCGGTGACATCATTGAGGCTGCTCCCGCTGGCAATCCCGGCCTTGCCTGCGAGGAGAGGTGGGGAGGCAGTGAGAACACCCACACTTGCCAAGCACAGCCCAGCTCGAAGGGGTTTGGAAACCTTTCACCCAGTGAAAACTATGGAACCAAGAACCACAGCAAAGCCATGTAACAGCACCTTGGAGAAGCTCACAGCCCCTCCAGAGCTGCTTTTTGGGGCCAAAAAATCACTCTACAACCCATTTCCCCCCTGCACAGGGACCAGCAGCAAGAAAAAAATCAAAAGTCTGGCTGGTAACAGAGATAGAGCTGGGGCAGAGGAGAGGGTTTGGGGGTTTTTTGAGCACCCCAGAGACTGGGGCTGCTGCTTCTCCTTTTTCCACCAGCCACCCCAGTGCAGTGGTGCTGCTGGTGGGAACCTGCAGTGCCATTTGCATAGTGGCAGCATAGCCCCTGTGTGAACAGGCTGAAGGGGACAGAGATGCTAAAGGCAGATTTCCTGACAGCAAAATCGTTCTTTTTTTGCAAGTTTTTAAACTTTAAAAAAGCAAAAGGACAGAGCACACACACTCCCCTAACCACAGCATTAGTTAGTGTGACCTGAGCCACACCAGAGCAGCTCTCTGCAAAATTACTGCTCCTCCAGCAGTGCTAGCAAGAAAAGGGGTTTATTGCAGCTCCCCACCATCCTCACAGGGCAGGGCTTGGGAGGAGAAAAGGTTGAGGCTCAGGTTCCTTCCCCAAGCAGGGAAGGGGGGATTTGCCCCTAAAACATCCTTAGGGGGTGGGGGCTCCCACGAGGCTGCAGCTGTCCCCTATTTCCTAGGGGTTCAAGGGGTTAAAAAAGCCAGGCCTGGCCTTTCTCCTCCCCTCCCTGTCACCCCAGGGGGACACAGCAGAGCCAGGAGCCAGAGCACTGGGCAGGGGCTGGCCAGGGAGGTGTGAGCAGGTGCAGGTGAGCAGCGCAGGGCTGCGGTCACAGCACGGACACACAGCAGGGGTCAGTGCTTTAGCGGGGGACTCACACTTCTGCTCCTCCTCAGGCACGATCCTGTAGACCTTGTAGGGCTCAGAGATGTCCAGCTGGGACCTGTCTGTCACCTCCTCAAAGTCAGGGCTCTTGTTGAGAGCGCAGCGGAGCCGCGTCTTCCACGTGGCCGGCTCCGCTTTGTCGCCTTCCTTGAACTTGCCTTTGAAAACAGCCCAGGCCTAAAGCAAAGGATTTAAAAAAAAACCTAATGAAATCCTCTTTGTGAGCTCTACAAAGCCTCTCAAGGCCAGGGAGGAAGAGCTGGGGTTGCAGGGAGCATTTTGCACCCTCTCAAGCATCCCCTGAGGATTCAGTTTCACTCCTAGACTGCAGCCACTTCACCTTGGAGGGGCTTTGGGGCTGCAGGGCAGCACTACCTGCCCCAGAAATGCACAAAAAACCTTTAAAAGTCAGGTTTTCCAAAAGCAGAGGTCAAAATCATCCTGTGTGGCTTCGTCTCTGCACCTACAGGTCAGGAGCTGGTGGGAAAATGAGGAATCGCTGCTCAATTAAAAATCAAAATAAACCTCATTTTAATAATAATACTAAACCAGCTCCTGACTTTAATAAACTCCTGGTTTAATAAACTCCTGGATTAATAAACCAGCTCCTCATTAATAAATTAATAAACTGGTTTCTCTAAGATCAGAACCTAATTTGTGCTTTTGGTAGGAGAGTGTATTTTACCCATGAAGGGAGATTGCAAAATACTACATACTTTTCAAATATATATATTTATTTATTCTACAGATGTTTCTGTATTTTCACAATACTGAGTTCAATACCATCCTCATAACTCAGTGCTCCCAATCACTGAAATTAAACTCCCTCACCAGTACAGATACTTGGAAGTGGGGTCAGAGGGAAGGGAATTCCGAGGGAAGATGCGACCTTTTTGCTTCAGGATGGAATTTTTCCCCAAAGTGGAAATCCCCCCTTCAGTGAAATCTTTCCTTCCCACCTGCAAAGTCTTTTTTAGTTTTTTTTTTTAATATAAATCCAGCATTTTATCAAGAAAACCTGATGAGAAGTTCCAAGCAGGTCAAAAGCTCCTTCTGGATTCAAACCTGCTAAAAACAAACCTAAAACTGGCACTAACTTTTGACAAAAAGGAATAAATCATCCCCAAAATAATAAAATAAAAAGCCTGGGAGACCAACTGCAGCATCTCCTGCAAGGGTTAAAAATGTAAAACCCATGGAGAGCGTGGCCGTGTCCCAGCAAGGGACAGACCCAGCAGCACAGAGCCAAGAGAAGGCGCCAACCACTCGTCCCTACCTTGAAAATAGAAGCGTCCACCTCCTGGTTGTAGTCCTGCTTGCCGGCGTGCTTCCACGGGATGCGGAACATGGACTTGTCCTCGTTCTCCCAGATGAGCCCCGGGTAGAGCTGGCTGTCGATCTGCTCGATCAGCCACTGCCGCAGCCGCCTCCCGCCGCTCCTGTCGCACATCCTGCGGGGACACGGGGCTGTCACCTCCCCCTCCGTCCCGCTGCGAGCGGGCAGCGAGTGCCTGCAGCTTTTGGGAGCCTCACATGCCCATGGCCGACCCAAACCCTTCTGGGATCCCCGTAATTCTGGGATTAAAATACCCCCAAAGCCACCCCGTGCTTCTTTTAAAATTTAAAAAAAAAAAAAATCAAAGCAATTTCCTTCTGAGTTACTACAAATCCTTCCTCCAGCCCTACCAGAGTTCCTCTCCCCGAGGCAGCTGACTCAGTGCTCTGCTTATTCCTATTTTGCTGCAGGATAAATCACAGAGGAAGCAGAGGGATGGGGGGATTAAAGCCCCCAGCCGCGCTGTCACCTGAGCCAGCGACACTGGGCAGGGCAGACACCCACCGGTGATGGGTGCCAGAGCTGCCCTGCTGCTCCTGGCACAAGGATTTGTCCCCGAGGAGGCAGCAGCTCCTCTCCCCAGGCAGCAGAAGCTCCAAATGCATCCCAAATCCCCGCAGGGATAAGGATCACGCAACCGCTGGAGGCAAAGTGCCGGGCTCGACCCTCCCTGAGCTGGTGGCCTGGCAGAAGTGACCAGCAGCCCCTGAAATCAACTGTCCAGGCATTTTGGACTCTAAATTTTACTGGGCTGTGTCTGCCTCGTTGGTTGGTTATTTGCTGCCCCATCGGGAGATTTTTGGGGAGAAAACGAGGATGCTCCGAGCACAGCCTGAGAGCCCTGGTCCCTGCTTTGCCACGGGCTCCCACCAGCTCAGCGCCAGCAGATCCCAGCCCTTCCCCACCGCCCAGCAGAGCCTCAGAAATCCCGGGGAAATGGGACACTCCGACACCACCCCGTTTTCTAGGAAGCGTCTTCCCATCACAGCCAGAGGCCGGAGCTCCATCTCCCCTCCCCGAGAGGGATCCCAAGCTCGGGACGGTGTCCAGGAGCCCTCCCCAGCGGAGAGGGGACCCGTCCCGGGCTCTGCGAGCCGCAGCGGGCTCTGTCTTTGCCCAGGGGACCGCGACCAC
>VZRX01019917.1:23436-34593 GCA_013398075.1 Notiomystis cincta
GGGGCGTGGTTTAGGTGGGAGAGGCGTGGGCTCCCAGTCCCGAACGAGTCCATTCCCAGTGCCAGCCCAGCCTTCCCAGACCCTGACTGGTCCGTCACCAGCCCCAGGTCATCCCCAGTCTCAGTCCAGTATCCCCAGTCCCACATCGATCCATCCCAAATCAGCTCCCCAATCCCAGATCAATCCATCCTCAGCCCATCACATCCCAAATCAGCTCCCCAATCCCAGATCAATCCATCCTCAGCCCATCACATCCCAAATCAGCTCCCCAGTCCCACATCGATCCGTCCTCAGCCCATCACATCCCAAATCAGCTCCCCAATCCCAGATCAATCCATCCTCAGCCCATCACATCCCCAATCAGCCTCCCCAGTTCCCAGCCAGTGTCCCCAGCTCCTGATCAGCCCAGTCCAATACCAGTCTCCCCAGTCCCAGGTGAGTTTCCCCAGTTCTGGACTGGTCCCTCTCCAGTCCCTCTATCCCCAGTCCCAAATCACCCTTCCCAGTCTCAGAGCAGTGTCCCCAGTCCCAGCTCTGTCCATTCCCACTTTCCCCAGTCCCAGACTGGTCCATTCTGGTTCCAGACCAGTCCCTCCCATGACCCAAACCAGTCTCCCCAGTCCCAGCTCAGTTCATCCCCAGTCCCTTTCTGGATCAACCCCAGTCCTGGATCATTCCCTCCCTCCCTGTTCCCGCTGTTCCCGAGCTGGATTTGGTGTCCTGACCGTGGCCCAGCCCAGCCAAACCCAGCCAGGGCCACCAGAGCATAAAAACCATCTGCAGCCTGACTTCAGAGGGGTTTTTTCCTGGGATTACCAGATTACACACACATTTCTTGGAAGAAAACCATAATTACTCCCACGTGGGCAGCACAGAGAAGTGGGAAATGTATGGAGCTGCACAGATGGTTTAATAAAAATAACTCCGAGGTGCACAACCTTTCCTGTCATTTCTAATACAGAATGGCTGGAAGGGTCCTTGTTTTTAAACACCCCACTGATCCTCACTGGATCCCCCCCAGGAGATTTGGGGTGAGCCAAAATCATCTTCTGCAATCGGTCAGGAGGACTCATTCTCTTTTTTTGACAAAAAAACCCAAGTTAAGCTTTGCAGGGGCTTTGCATCACCACCTCCCCCTGCTAGATGGAGACCCTCACATATAAAATTATCTTTATTTTGTTAAAATTCTGGGAAATCTGTGATCTTTTAAAGGGTTTTCACACAACCAAACTCTCCACCCTCTCTGGAGACCAAAGACTTGGAGATTCATTGCAAAGGATCGAGGTGACTTCACCATTCCCAGTTTCATTTTGTCTCTGCACCTTCCCAGGCAGCTTGGAAAGGTCAACCCCAATTCCCTGGGCTGAGGAGGATCCCTGTGGGGAGGATAAAACATTAAACCCCTCAAAAAGGGGGTTCAGGAGTGGGCTGGGAGGTGCTGGGAAGGGGAGATGAGGATGCCAGCAGGGCCAGGAGTTTGTTGGGAATGATTTCCCTGTGCCAGCAGAGCTGCTTTCCCCATGCCAGAGGCACCAGGATTTTGGGAAGGCTGATGTGGGACACCAGAGCAGGTGTGAGGTGTCCAAAAAGTGGAAATCAGCCCAGTTTTACCCTTTCAGGGTTTGCCTCCCAGCTCCCAAAATTCCTAAAGCCTCTTCAGGCCCCACCAATGGAGGCCAGAGTGGAAAAATAAATATATTCACCTTGGGCACCCCTCAAATCCAGGGAAATTTGGGGGAAAAGGAGGAGCTTTTTGGGCAGGGTTGTGGCTGGGATGTCGAGTGTGGTTCCCCAACTCAGGGGGATTTTCCCAGGTTCTGTTTGGTGCCACAGTTCCCTGGGGAATGTCTGAGCCCCAGGAGGGCTGGGAGGGGCAGGGCCACGGGGCTGTGGAGGTTCTCACACCTCCTGCAGATCTAATCTCTGCTTATCACCCATCCCCAATGACTTCCTATTAACTCCCACTTTCTTCTCTTTTCTCTTCCTGCCTGAAAGTTCCATTTTTCTGCTTCCTAAAATGACAGCAGAGGCTTTAAATCCAATATTGATCCATTTGCTCAGCCTCCCTGCAGCCCACTCCATCCACAGCTCATTCATTGCCATCCCACACAGGCACAAACATTAATTCCATGTGGAACAACAGCCACGGGGACCCTTTTCTCCACCTAAAAAAATGGGGGAAAAACCCACTTTTTTTTCCCCTGGAATTCTATACATTGTGGCTGAACACTGAATATCTCAAACTTCTCCTTTTGCTGGTGGTTCTCATCAAGAAAATGGGAAGCAGGGGGGTCATTCCAGTCCATCTCTGTATTCCCAGAGGGAACACCACAAATCAAGACCAGGCACCCTGATGATTTTAATCACCCCCTGCTTTCTCAGGAGCTGGGTCACCCCCAGTGCTGTCCCACAATGAGTGCCCAGAAATCTTTGCTCAGAGAATTCCTAGAAATGTTTTTAATCCCTTTTTTTTTTCTTAGAATGAACTGCAGAACAGACATTTTTGAGTGGACAAACAAGGTATTTATAGGAAAAGGCTGAGGTGGCACAGAAGGGTTGAAGGTTTCCTTGTCAAAGGGCAGAATTCATGGGATGGGACCCTCCTTGTGAGGCAGACTGGGGGGGATTCCTGCCAGAGAAAGCTCTGGAAAAGCACAGTCCCAGTTTGGGATGAAACACTGGACACAGCCACGGGGTTTAGGGATTAAAGAGGCTTTTGGGGAGGGACAGAGTTAAATTGGTCCATGAGCTGAGTGAGTCCAACCAAGACTTTGGCTTGCAGGGACCTTCCAGATGGGGCTCAGGGAAAACCCAGAGCCACTCTGGCTCCAGGGATGGAGGCAGGATGGGGCAGGCAGCCTCTGGCACCGCTGGGCTCTCCCTCCCTGGGGTTGGGATAGGGAAAATTCCAGATGTTCACAGGACTGGGGAACTCCATGCACAGCGAGGGGCAGCCCCAGGGAGCCCCCAGCCCCTCTCCCCACCCACTGGGAGCCAGCTGGGGCTCAGCAGCACCTCCACATCCCAGGATTCATCCCCCCTTCCCCAGGGAAGCAGAGGACAGGGTGGGCTCTCTCCACCTCCTCCCACCTTGGATTTCCAAGGTCTGCATCACCATTCCCATGGCCTGGGATGGGGAGAGAGGGACAGGTCTGGCTGCTGCCCTGAGGGTGGAAAAGTGCCTCCAATCCCTTGGGAATGAGGGAATGGGACAGAGCAGGACACTGGCACCCTTTTACTGCAGCTGACAGCGAGTCCTGTCCCCCTGCTCCAGCCCTGGAGCCCCCGGCAGATCTCTGCCCTAGACATGAACCCCTGGAGGTGCCTGGCAAGGGGAACACCGAGTTTTCCAAGCCCCAGGGCCAAGGCCAGCCCGGGAAGAGCCTCTGCTTATCTGTTCACCCCTCTGCTGCCGGCGGCGGGGCAGGGAGCGGGGAAGGTGGGAGCGGGGCAGCGGAGCCCGGAGCAATCCCGGCTGCCCGGCCGCTGCTCCTCCTGCCCCTCCAGCAGGCGCTGCAGCTCCTCCTGGTCCCCGAAGGGGTTCCTGCCGAAATCCCGGCGGATCCAGGCGCGGTGCTGCCGGGAAAAGCCACAAGAGGTTGTCAGGGTCGCCTGAAAAGGCTGAGAGATGCCCACGGGAAGCAGCGAGCCAAGCAACCCCCGCGGCAGCCCAGGAGAGGCCAGAGGATCCCCAGGCACACCCAGCACGCAGGGAGGCCCCAGTCCCACAGGAGCTCTCACTCCTCACACCACAGATGCAGCAAATGCCCGAACCCCAAACCCCAGCACTCCCCAAATCCCCAGCACGGAGCTGGCAGCACCCTCAGCTTCCCACCCCAGTGCAGCTGGGACTGCAGCTTTAGTTATTTATTTCTCCTTGCCAAGAAGCTGCTGCTGCTCCTTGTGTGCCTGAATTCCTGTAAGCAATGATTCCCCACAGCTTTTTTTATTCCCCAAGAGCAGCACAGCCGAGTTGGCCCTTGCAAGGTGGGGCGGGTTTGTCACCTCACTCACGACCAGGAGCCTCTCGTCCCACTCATCCCCACTGCTCCAGAGGCAGGAGCATCCTGGTGGCCAGGGGCCAGCTGGCAGCAGGCTGAGGGCTGGAGGTGGCTGGGAAGCAGAGGGTGATCCAGGGAAACTGTTCCCATTGGTGCTGGGCTGAGGAAACAGCCAGACAGCCCCGAATTTCGTGGGCAGGAAGGGGCAGCTCTGCCAGCACTCACCATTCCAGCTGCCCAGGGCTCGTAGGGAGCAGCCAGGGCTTGGCCATCGCCCTGAGGAGCTGGGAACCAAGGAATTACTGGGTGAGTGGTAGGAGCACAGCCAGCAACACCAAACAGCTCGAGGAAAGGATGGAGATGCAAAGGGTGCGGAGAGGGACCGGGCATCAGAGCCCTGGGACAGGGATGGGATCAGCCAGGGGATCCAGAGGGACAGGGAAGCAGATCCCTTGCTGTGGATTTGGCTTCCTGAATGGGCAGGAGCCACCAAGCTCCCAGGGAAGTTTGGGATGCAGGAGACCAGGATTGGCAGCTCAGCACTGTCCTGCCTGCACTGGATGAGCCACAGGGGAAAAAAGTGACCCTGGTGGTGTCACCCTGTCCTGCAGCCAGGGAAAATCAGCTGGGCAGGGGGGATTTCCACTGGGAATGTCTGGATTTCCCAAATCCATGCCCCTGGACAGCAGGACTCACCACACCTGTTACACAATTGCCACCTGCAAGCAGGAAGATCCCTTGACCTCTCTTCCCTGTGGGAAAACAACCCCTGGGAAGTGAGACCCAGAGGATTTGGGACAGGATTTGGGGCAAGAACCCACGCCAGGATCTCGTGGGGGGAACATCCCTTCCATGGACACCATCCAGAGGGATGGAGCTCCACAGGCAGAGCTGCCTGGCACCCACCAAGGCTCAGCTCCCACCACCCACTCAGGCTGGGAGCTGGCTCCCCCCACCCAGGGAGGAGGGAGGGAGTGGGTGGGAGTGAGGGAAGCTGCCAGGCATTTCCTTTTAAAGCCAGAGCAAGAAGTGGTTACAGCCCATTTCCTCCAGTGCTGACCACCAACCCACTGCCCTCCTCCTTCCTCCTCCTCCTCCTCCTGCTCCTCTCCCCCAGGCCAGGAGCACCCAGCCCATCTGGGATCTGGAAAAGGCAGCCTGGCCATGGTATGCCAGCACCACAGGGGACAGGTCTGCCACCAGAACACCCATCTGTGCCCTTTGTCACACCCTCACTGTCCTGCCTGAGTTCCTTTTCTAACCTTACCCATCATCCTGCTGCTGCTCTTGGTCCCTTCCTTCCTTCTTTGTCCCTCCAGCCCGGAGAAGCCCCGTTTGCCAGTGTGAAACCACAGCTGCACGCTCCAGCAGTGAGCCTGGGCAGTCCCAGGGAGCATCTTCCCCATCCCTTCCTCCCAGGGTCCCAGCTGAGCTCCCTGAGATGGAGGAAACTGAGGCACCACAGCCCCAGGACCAGCCTGTTCCTCGCAGGTTCTGAACACCGAGGATCGAGGCTTTTCGCCCACAAGGGGAGTTCCCTCCCCGTGCTGACACCGCGGGGTGGGAGTTTCAAGGAAAAGGCAGCTCCCGTTAAATCCCGCGGTCGGGAAAACACATCCGAGCGCCCCCAGCCTTGGCTCTGCCGTGGGTAGTTCAGGGAAAGGGTTGCAAAACCCTGAGGTGATGGAAAAGCGGCCTCAGAGGGAAAGGGAGCAAAGTGTGGTGAGCGCTGGATTTTGGGAGCAGGAGGAATAACTGGGATGGAGGGAGGGAAGGGGGGAAGGAGGGCACAAAAACCCCACATCAGGGCGTGGGCTGGGGCACAGCCAGAGCGTGGGAAGGGCTGGGGACAGCTGGCCCGGCCAGGGGAAGCCCCGCAGGGAATCTCCGGCCCCGCGGGTGTTTGGCAACCCCTTGGAGCGTTTTCCACCCTCCTCCGCGGGCGTTTCTGCGAGCTGGCGGCAGCGGGGCAGCGCCACATCCCTCCTGTGGACCCCGGGAAGCCGGGGCTGGCCCTCGGGCCGCTGTCACGAGCTGTCCCCGCTCCCTGCTGGGGACACAGCAGTGCCCTGCGAGGGCTCGGCGCGGCCGCGGGGGATCACCCCGAGTTTTGGGGTGCCGTGAGCGGGGCCGGGCCTTGAGCACGGCTCCTCCGGGGTCAGCCTTGCCCTCCAGGGGTGTCTGTGTCCCCTGGGAAGTTTGGGGCTCTGGCCCTTGGCTGGGGTGGATGCCGGGGCTGGGTGAAGGAGGAGAGTGCGGAGTGGGAGGCTGGAGGCAGCTGGAGAGCCAGGGGGGAGCTGTGCTTTTCAAAGCCTTTCCCTTTGCTTTCGAAGGCTTTCCAGGTCAAAAGTGCGGCTCTGATCTCTGCACTAAGTGCTCCCCCGGTTAAAGTCATCCCAGCTGCTGGAATCCAGCTCGGCTCTGCTCCCTCCTCCCTCCCCTGCACGGGATGGGAACTCATCCAGCCCGAGCTTCTGCTCGCCCAAAATCTGCTGCTCCACCTCGTTTTGGGGGGAAAAATTGGAGATTGCTCCTGCCTGTCACCTGTGTCACCTGTGTCACCTGCCTGTCACCGTCCCTCTGGCAGAGGGAGCCCTGGCAGATCCCAGCGAGCCCAGACATCCCAAAATTCCTCACAATTCCTCCCTCTCCACTCCCCCTCTCCGTACTGTTTTCCCAGGAACTGGCCCAGCTCCTTCCCGAGGTTCCCAAGGGACAAACTGCTCTCCTCCCATCCTTCCTGCTGTGTCCTAGCTGGAGAAAACAAGTTTAGGGTTTTCAAGTTTAGGGTTCTCAAGTTCAGGGTTCTCAAGAGCTCTTTAAAGTGCACTCACACAATATCGAGGCACTACTTCTATTTTTGTGGAGTTTTTTTTTTTTTAATTTTCTCTTTGTTTTTTCATGCAAACCCCCAAATCCCCAGGTAATAAATGACATTCCCAAAAGCCACCCGGCACCAACAGCTGGCCATGCAGAGAGCTGCATGCAAAGGAGTTTTGCCTGCTTGAAAACCCCTCCAAAAAGTCTCCGAGGCGGGCTGGGGGCCGGCCCTACCTCCCGGAGCAGCGTCCTCTCGTATTCCTGCAGCTGCCGCTGGAATCCCGGGTTGGGGCTCACGTAGGAGCGCACGGCCTTGGTGGCGGCCAGGCAGCCCTGCCAGCCCAGCTCTGTCACTGCCATCAGGTAGGCGACCACGACCGTGGTGCTGCGGGACACCCCGGCCAGGCTGGGGCGGCCCCGGGAGCCGCGTCAGCGAGAGCATCCCTCGGGAATCGCCCCGGGATGCGCGTTCGCTCCGGCGGGCACGGCTCGGCAGGGATTCGGGAGCTCCCTGGCGCTCTGCCACCCCCCTGTCCCCTCCTCAGGTCTGCCCCGCATCTGGGGTGCTCAGGGATGGATGCAAGACCCTCCCGCGCCTCCTCCTCTCCTTCCTCCCGCTCCGCAGTGGTGTCCGCCAGCACGGACGCTTTTTGGGAGCCCCCAGAGGACGGGGGGGTCACAGGAGCTCTCACCAATGCACCAGGCAGCCTCCCCCTGCGAGCCGGCACTCGTGGATGAACTGGATGCACTCCTCGAAGTGCTGCAGCCTGCGGGGAGAGGGCGGGAGGTGCGGAGGGAAGCGCGGCCCCGCAAACAGCAGCGCTGCCGCTCCCGAGGGTGCCCCAGCGCCCCGGGGCCACCAGCGCGGCGTGGGAGCGGAGATCCTTCCTGAGGATCCCAGTGTTCCTCCCTGGGACACTTCCCGGGGGGTTCGTGCTCCCCGAGGGGTGAGGAACGAGGGCGATGCGGAGAGACAAAGCAGCTCAGCCTGCAGGGACACTCTGTGCCCGAGGGACACTCGCCCAGCTACCCTGCCCCACCCCTCATCCCCGAACGGTGCCAAAAACACCTGCTTCCCTCCGAGGGAGGGGGGAGAGACGGCAGCAGGGAAGGGAGAAGGGAGAAGGGAGAAGGGAGAAGGGAGAAGGGAGAAGGGAGAAGGGAGAAGGGAGAAGGGAGAAGGGAGAAGGGAGAAGGGAGAAGGGAGAAGGGAGAAGGGAGAGGAGAGGAGAGGAGAGGAGAGGAGGAAAAAAGGGGGGGAAAGGGGGAAAAAGGGGAAAAAAAGGGGAAAGAGAAAAGGGAAGAAAAGGGAGAAAGGAAAAAGGGAGAAAGGGAAAGGGAGGAAGGGAAAGGGAGGAAGGGGCATTTTGCCAGGGTGGCTGCCAGCAGCAGCACAGGCACCTCCACGGAGCCAGCCCTTTCCCATGGATTGCTGCCTGCATTCCCAAAAGCACAACCAGGAGCTGCTGGCAAAGCACATGGAGCACATTCCCAAAGCAGAGCATTTCCCAGCAGAAGGGGGCAGGTGGGAGCCAGGGCTTCCTGATGGGGGCCTGGACAACAGGAAAACGAATCCCAGCTGTACTGACGGGATAGAGGGGGGTGTTCGTGGCAGCCTCTGCTGAGACACATCCCTCCCCTTATCCCTGGCTGGGATTCCAGGAGCTGTTGTGCCACTGAGCCAGGTATTCCTCTCCTTCCAATAAAACCTGCCCATCCCTACCCACCATCAGCACCACACGGGGCAGTTTTGAGGCAGAAACCCTGATTCTGGTCACTTGTGGCCTGGGTTTTCCAGGAGGAGCAGGGTCCCTTTGGCAGCACCTCTGCTCTGGAGCTGGACTTCCTCTGCCTCTGCCTGACAGGGTGGGCGTGAGCCCACGCAGCTTCCTGATTTCTCAGAAGCCAAGGCAGGATCTCCCGTGGTCACTCCCACTGTGTCCCCTGCCAGGGCAGCTGGGAATCCCTCTGGGAATCCTTCTGGGAATCCTGCAGAGTCTCCTCCATCCCTGCTAGCCCGTGGCAAAGGTGCTCTTCCCCCTGCCCTGGCAGCGCTGGGCTCGGCGCCTTCTGAGGAGCCAGACAAGGATGAATTTGTTCAGGAATAGCAGGAGGTGCTGCTTCCCAGGAAGAGGAGGAGACGTGACAGAGTCTCTGACACTGTGGTCAGGCTAAAAATACCGAGCCTCTCGTCCCTGGAAGGAGATGTCAGCCCAAGGATCCTCCAGCAAAGGCAGCATCACCATTCGGGAGGGTTTTCCCTGCCTAAAGCTTGTCCCAGGGGATTTCTCTGCTTGTCCTGCTGATCTCCACGGAGCAAACAGCACCTCCCAGGGCCTGCAGGTGCTGCCCAGCCAGCTCCCAACTCTCCAGATCCCCTCCTCCCCTCGGCAGGACCAGCCTGGCATCCCTCTCCCAACCCATCCCAAAGCACTCTGCCCCCTCCCATCCATCCTCACCCACTCCACGGGTGTTTTTCCCAGAGGGAAAGCTCTGCCTGTGCTTTTCCAGCCTCAAAGCACGGGCTCAGGGAGTGGAGTGGCAGCACTGAGAGCCTCTGAACCACAAGCAGGACGCAAAGTTCACCAGGATTGTGAAATCCAAGGCATAAACTGACAAGCAGAAAATAGTTTCTTGAATAACTCTTCCTTCCTGCAGGCAGCCTTATCTTATTTTTTTTTTTCCCCTCCTCTTTTTTTTTTTTTTTTCCCTTTTTGTAGACACGCCACAAAAGCAAAGAAATGAGCGAAGGGGGGGAAAAAATAGCAACCAAAAATCCCAGTTCTTGCTGAGGCAGGGTTTTCTTGTAAAGCTTCTCTTTCCGCTCAGCGGGAGCATGAGCAAGCAGAATTCCACCCCCGGGCACTGCTGCTCCCAGGGATGCTGGAAAAACCAGCACCTCCACAGGCAGGGCCTTGGAAATTAAGTTTTGATGCTTTTCAGGGTTTGATTGGAGAGAAAAATCCCTCAGGGTTGGTAATTTGCTGGTGCAAATGGATGATTTAGGGGTGCTCGTCACCCAAAGGAGAAGCCTCCCACAAAATCCTGGGGGTTTCTCCCAGCTCCTCTCAGCAGCTTCATCTCCAAAACATCATTCCAAGACTTATGAGCATTTGTGCTTTATTTGGTGGGAAAAAAAAATGTGTATTTTAATAAATTTCTCTTTAAAAAGAAAGACACAAATCATCTTTCTAATACTCCAATTTGCCACCCTGCCCAGTGGAATAATTGTGGAACTTGATGAAAAATTTAATTTCCTGACTGCAAACACACATCAAAACGGATTTTAAGCCCTAAAATGTTACTTAGCACACAGGAATGAACCTCAGCTTCTGGGAAGCTCAGGGATTAAATGAAATTTCACAGCATGAATGGACTAAACCTTCATCCTGCTGAACCTGGGCTTTTATTGACCAACAGCTGCCCACAGGAAAAAGGATGGGAAATCACTTACAGGTTTTGACTGGATGAATCCGAGGCTGAGATACACAGATAGGTCATGTCCTGCAGTACAAAATAAAACAGCAATAAAATACCTCTGAGAAGCATTAAATCTTCCATTTCTCTCTCTTTTTTCCCTTCCCCAGCTGACCCTGAGGGGAGGAGAAAGCTGAAAAACACTTTGGGGTTTGCTCCTCTGCAATGGGTGGGTTCATCCATCCCAGCCCAGGCTGTTTCCTCTCGATCCCAGAGCACAGGACAGGCTGTGGGGACAAGTGGAATGCTCAAAACCAGATCCAGCCCTTCTCCAGACCCCAAACTCCACCAGGAAGACGTGTGTGAACACGCACTAACAAAGCCACTCTCATCAATGAGTTATTTCCTCCCCGTCCTTTTAATACCCCATAAATCATCTGCTGCCTGCTGGCCTAGGTCAGATTACTTTCCTCTCCTTCAAACTTCACTTCCTCGATCCTCCCTGTTCAGAGCTAAATTTAGATCCTTTTTATCTGGGGGCTAGGGGGGTTTTTAATCCTTTTTTAGGAAAATGGGGGGAAATTCTGCAGCCAGAGCATCAGGGATTGCCCCATCTCCACCAGGTCCTTCCTGGCTCAGGCAGCCCAACCCCATGGAGCACCCCAGGCAGCTGGAAAACGTGGATTATTTAAGGAGGGAAGGGTCGGAGTGGGATGTGCACGGGGATAATTCTGTGCTGGAACGACCCACGGGGGGAGGATGAGCACGGACAGGTTTTCCCACGCATCACCTCATCCCACCCACAGCTCCATCCCAACCTCCCCACTCTGGGAAGAGCCACCAAACCCACCGTGGGGCAGCCCAAACCACCTCAACCCACCCCAAAGCCCCCACCCACGCCCCCAGTGCGGGTGAGTCC
>VZRX01019933.1:0-19992 GCA_013398075.1 Notiomystis cincta
GGCGCGGGGGGCTGCCCGGCCACATGTGCGCCCGTGCCCGCGCCGCAACATGGCGGGGCTCCCCTCACGGCATCTCCGCTACATGGCAGATTGAGGGCTAATGCCCTCACCGCTTGGCCTCACGGCATCCGCTTCATGGCAGATTCTCTCACGGCTTGACCCTCACGGCACCCCCCTCATGGCATCCTACTCCTGGCAGTCTCCTCATGGCTCGGCCCTCACAGCATAGCCCCCATAGCAGTACCCTCACGGCATGGCCCTCATGGCATCCCCTTCATGCAGATCCTCTCATGGCATGGCCCTCACGGCATCCCCATCGCGGCTTGGCCCTCACAGCATTGCCCTCATAGCAATCCCCTCACGGCTTGGCCCTCACGGCCTAAGTGGTGAAATATTTGCTTGAAGTAAATATTAAACTTCAAAGCTCTCTGGTTTCGAACTTTGAATCACTTGGATTCTTTCCCTGCTGTTTGCAAAGCTGGGGGCTTACCAGCTTTTTAAGCATTTTTTAAATCTGTCCAGTAGATACTGGAATTAATGAGCAGAGTTAATACTTATTCCACTATTTTATGTATGTAGTTGAAAGGGTAACACAGAAAGGGCATTTCAAGAGTATTTCTCCCCCTCATCGTGGTACAAAACACTGAGCACTTCCAGCATCCTGTATCGTTTGAAGTGTCACGTTTAGTACTTTGGAGTTGGTTGTAAAAGTTTATGATCCTATTCATTTTTATCAGCAAAACCTGAGGGAGTTTTTTGCCTAGAAAAATGCCAAATCCAGCTATTTGGAGGATCATACCTGGATGGACACAAGGGACCTGTTTTGCAGAGCCTCATCTTGGGCCATGAAAGACACGTTTAATAATGACTTTTCTTCTTTTGTTTTGTTTTCTACACCACACTGAATGGCAGGAGGTGGAACGAGATGATCTTTAAGCTCCTTTCCAACTCAAACCTTCCATGATTCTGTATGGCCGGGTGAGAACCAGGAATTCATCCTAAATGAAACAGATGAGCAAAAAAAGCTTATTTAACCCAAAGCTCTAATTAAAAATTATAACTGCCATCAGATTCTGGAGGCCTCTGAGCTACTTAAGCAGCTCTTCATGTATTGAAGTCTGAGGAAATGAAAAGTTTTCTAAGGCTGTGGTTTTTTTTCCTTCAGGATGAGCCTAATCCTGTCCGAGCATAAACTTGCAGTTCCCTTGTGGGATTCTGGCCATTTTGCAGGTTTGGTTGCCATGGCTGTTTTTTGTTGTTTGCCTCAGAGCTGCCTGCACACTTGGCACCATGAATTCCCTCTGGAAACTGAGCCACAGGAAAAAAATGCGGAGAGAGGTGGACATTTTCCCCTCCCCAGCCCCTGCTTCCCTGATGTGTCTCTCCCTGGGACCAGGAGCAGGCTGGGGCAGGAGGTGGGAATGGGAATGCAAACTTGCAGCCACTGAGAGTGTCCTGGTCGCTCCATCCATCGGGATGATCCGAGGGCACAGCTGGGTGTGCTCCCTTCACCCTCCCTGCCTGCCTTGTCCTCGCTCTGGTGATCTTTCATCCCTCAGGGAGCTGCCTCAGCTCACCAGGCTGGGAGTGTTTCCTTTATATATCCATAGAGATATATTGATTTTGCTGCTTCGGTTACCATTGTGGTGTCAGCTTCCCAGCATTGTTTCCCTGATCCAAGTGACGGCTCAGCCTTGGCACATGCGGGAGGGAGAGGGAAGGAGAGCCTGGAGGTGGAGAGGTTGGTGGGACCAATGGGGAGGTGCCCCAGGCAAGGGCAGCTCAGCCCCGTGTGAACGCGCAGTCGCTGAACCTGCAGCTTGCGCATCCCGAGCCTGAACGGGGGCCAGCAGCTGGCACAGATTCCCTGGGGAGGCCGGCTCCGAGCTCCCCTCCTGCGTGCCGAGCTCTGGGAGCACTCGGAATGTACGCTGGGCTCCTGAGGAGAGACTCAACCCATGGACTCATTCAGAGAGCAGAGGAGCTGGGTTCAGCCCACAGGGATTTGGGACCACATGGCCTGGCTGTAGACGAGTTTGGGAGCTGAGTAAAGGATGCCAAGGTGGATCCTAGGAGGGAATTTGAGTGGAGAAAGTTTTTGAAGTTTTAAAGTTGGGAGGAGGAAGTTCCAAGTTATGGCTTCTTTTTCAATCCCTTTTTTTGATATTTTTATCCCGTAATAGGTCTATGAAAAAAATCCCAAAACTCATATAAACTGCTGGGGTCAGAAACACACAGCCCTCAGAGGGGTGGGAACTGCACAGCCTTCCCAATTTAGGGTTTTTCCTGTTTCCTGTGTGAATTGGTTTTTTTCTTCTCGTGCTTGACTGCAAGAGGAAGAATGAACCTTGTCCTTTATTCCAAAGCCAGGTGATGAGAGCTCCTCTCCAGGGGCTGGGGTTGTGTATTTGAACCTTCACAGGCTTGGGTCTGTCGTGTTTGGGAAAGTGCTGTCACTGCTGGGCCATTTTTCAGACTCAGCTCTGAGACGGGTAGGAGTTCATTGCTGCATCCCAGGATGGTTTGGGTTGGAAGGGACCTCAGAGCTCATCCAGTTCCAACCCTTGCTCTGTTGAGGAACACCCTCCACTAGACCAGGTTGCTCCAAGCCCCGTCCAACCTGGCCCTGAATTAATTCTGGTCTTTGATCTAAAGAAACTTGAATGCCTGCATCAGGTTTCCTGAATCCCAGTGTTGGGAAACAAAGATACAGAGAGGCACAGAGGAAACCAACAGCACTGGAGCTTAATTCAAAAGAATACACTGTCTGAAGCAGTGAGCTTCAGTCAGAGCCTTTGCTGTTTGTGCTGGAGTGCGGAGATCTGATTTTAGTTGCACCTTTCCTGCTGTAGTTGGAGGTGAGGTGATAAGGCACTGCCTTATTGAAATACTCCACTCAGCTGCAATTAAATATTTAGGTGTCTTGCATCACTCTTGAGAATAAATTGCTTAAGGAGTTTATGTTTCCTTACAGAGTTCTGTTCATAAATGCAGCCAAGCAGCTGAGTGTAACCCCCAGGTCTGTGCACAGAGTGAGTTTGGGAAGGTCAGTGGCTTCTGTCCCTGGGAAGGGAGAGAGGAAGGGACAGCACCTGAGTAGCCTCCTGTCACTGCTCCCTGTGTTTGGCACCTCCCCGTGCCCTGTGCAGGAGTCAGGATGGGGAAGGCTCTCAGGACTGTGGTGTTTGCCTCCCTCACTTGATTTTCTCTGCTCCACAGGCCCTGGTCAAGAGGAAGAGTTCCCTGGTTTGTTGGTGAGGCCCAGCCTTCCTGCAGTGAGGATAAAGGTCTCTGGGCTGATGCTCATCCCTGCTGACTTTGTCCTGGCATCCTTGGGGATAAGCTCTGGGAATCTCCTTGTCTTCACTCTATCCTTGTCTCCTCTCCTCCTGGATACATGGAGTGATTAACTCGTTTCTTCTTTCCTGTTCTCACTTCATAGAAGGACCTAACAACAAACTCTTTCCTAAAATGTCACTTATCTTCATTTCAAAACATCTTTTAAACAAACATCTCCTTCTTTACCAAAGCTGACAGTGGTTGCAGAAGGTAATGACATCCCGTGGTTTGGAATCTTTAAAGATTTCACGTGTCGCTTCCAAAATCCTGGGGGTGTGATAACCCTCACAGAGTAAATATCTACCTTGTGAATGACTTTAGGTCTTTTGAGAACAAATTTTTGACTGCTGGGTCAAAAGAATGTTGCCTCTTGGAATCTTCATTTTTAAAGTGAGGCCCTGCTGGGCAGCAGAGGGGCCTCCGTGACATCTTTGAGTGGCAGTGTAAAACAGAAGCTGCTATGGCTACATCTGAGCCTCCTAAACTGGCATTGCCACTACAAGTTCTTCTCAAGCCACATTCCCAAATAAAAGTTGCTAGGATACCATAGTGAGATGCATAAATAACACTGAGCTTCAGAACAAATATGTGAAACTTCATTTTCACTCACATTTTAATATAAAAGGATTAAATATTATTTGACAATATCAGACATGGCTTGTTCTATATACTGCTCCCATATAAAGCTTCATCCTGTATGTGGTGAATTCTTTCAGCTGACAGCACCAGAATATGTTACCTCAGGGAAAAAGGAGGTGATTCTTTGAGTGAGTTGCCATCGTGGTGAGTTCCGTGAGGTGGCCACAGTGTCACTGGGTCTTCAGGCTGTGCTGATCAGCAGTGTGGGCTTAGTGGAGAGTGAATTTCTTAAGGGCCTTAAGCTGAAGGAGGGCAGGGCTGGCTGGGATATTGGGAAGGAATTGTTCCCTGGCAGGGTGGGCAGGCCCTGGCACAGGGTGCCCAGAGCAGCTGTGGCTGCCCCTGGATCCCTGGCAGGGCCCAAGGGCAGGTTGGACACTGGGCTTGGATCAGCCTGGGACAGTGGGAGGTGTCCCTGCCATGGCAGGGGTGGGATGGGATGACTTTTAAAGTCTCTCTCTACCCAAATAATTCCATGATAATTTGCATCATACCCCTTATTTTTCATACTGTTGATTCCATAGACTAACTTTTATTTATTGCAAAACTGCAGATCCTGATTTTTGGATAAAAAGAGAATGTTCACAAGCTGATTTATGAACAGTTTTCAACTGAAAAAAAAAATGCCTGGGATGGGACAGAATTTATTTTGCACTTTTAGAAACAACAGGACGGGCAGCTCCTGTTCTGCAAAGCTTTTGCCTCTCACTCATAGAGCATTTGGAGGGAAGCTCCTGTGCCCTGCTCCCAGCTGGAATGGCTGGAGTTCCCTGTCCATTGGCTGGCTGCAGGGTCATCAGTGGGGCGGGAAGGTTGGGGCAGGGACATTTTAACCAGGGGCTGCCAATCTCCGCTCTCTTTGTGCCTTTGAGCTCCTGAGTCCTCCTCTCCTCAGCCTGCTACACATAGCACAGAGTGAGTACAGGCTCTCTTGGGTTTAAATCATCCTGGTTTAAAGTTTTAACATTTTTAAGTTTAAAATTTTTAACATTTTAAAAGTTAAAACTTTTAGATATTTTGTCAGAACATCATGTGTATAGTTCAACTTATTATTGATAAAACTTGCCTTAAAAAATACTATTTAGTGGCCACTGTCTCTGGACACCACTGACAATGCTCGTTTAATTTCGAGGAGACAGCTGCCTGCTGTGTGATAAATGTTCTATATTGCTATCATATTACTGGCTTTATCTAATTCATCCCTTTATGTATCCTTCATTCTTTTATCTTTTCTTCTTGCTTGAGTTGTAATATAAAAGACTTGAGCATAATATGTTTTTCCAAACATCTATACCATAACTAATAATTTTTAACCTAACCTGAGCTTTTTTATTGCAAATAAATGTGGAGTTTTAGAACTAAAACATCTCTGTAACTTTGCAGTATCTATATTGGCCGAACATTGGATTAGAAACCTGGTGGTCTCCCCCAGGTGTATCCCAGCATGAAACTACCAATAAATGTTAGCTCTGGTGTGTTTAGTTGATAGCAAACGACTCTGTTAATTTTCTGTATTTTATCCTTCTAGCCCCATTTATTTTGACTTTATTCTGTCTGGGTATTTTGCCTAATCTGGATATTTTGCCTCGTCGGGGCAGCTTTAGTCAAGTCAAGCTGTAGCAGCTGATGTGAGGGAAAGGCACATCCCTGCCTTATCTGAAAATCTGCTTTGGATCATTTTTGCTTTTCCCTTAGAAATCTCTTGGGGTTTGTTGTGGGTTTTTTTCCCTTGTCTAAGATATATTTTGTGTTGTGCTCTCTTGTCCCCCTGCAAAGGGGGGCTCTGAGCTCCCCGGGGGCACTGGGCACGTGTGGGTCAGTGACCGGCTGCGGGAAGAGGGTGACCCTGGTTGTGTGTTGTGTGTGCTGGGATTACATCAGGGACACTCCTGGTTCCTTTTGTCCTCAGCTCTTATCTGGGCTCTGTTCCTCCCCTGGGCAGTGGGAAATGGGAGGTGATCCCTACAGCCTCTGCTCTGGAAAGGCTGGGAGAGCTGGGGGGGTTCACCTGGAGGAGAGAAAGCTCCAGAGAGAGCTCAGAGCCCCTTCCAGAGCCTTAAGGGGCTCCAGGAGTGCTGGAGAGGGACTGGGGACAAGGGCTGCACGGACAGGACACAGGGAATGGCTTCCAGTGCCAGAGGGCAGGGCTGGCTGGGATATTGGGCAGGAATTGTTCCCTGGCAGGGTGGGCAGGCCCTGGCACAGGGTGCCCAGAGCAGCTGTGGCTGCCCCTGGATCCCTGGCAGTGTCCAAGGAGAGAGTGGGACTTGGATCAGCCTGGGACAGTGGGAGGTGTTTGTCAGGGGAGTTGGAATGGGATGAGCTTTAAGGTGCCTCCCAACCCAAACCAAACTATTATTTTAACTCTAAATAAGGACATACCTAATTAGTTTATAAATTATGCCCTTCCTTTCTTTACTGTTTTCTGAATTCCAGTGGGTTTTGTCAGTGTCATGAACTCTTCCATCAGTCAATATGTGGAGAGTGCACACAGCAGTCAGTCTGAGGAAGCAGAGGCTTCCAGAGCTGCTCAGAGAACACGCTGTACTTTTGCCGTGAGCCCCACGTGAGTAAGCTCTGTGTGCACACCCAGGTGATGACGTGGTCATCCATGGGCCCACTCCCACTGGCCAGCAGAATGTCCATGTGTTTTCCCAAACCTCAGTGGAATGAGAGTGGAGTGGATACCCCACATTACCTTGTCTGAGCTCCTTCATTAATGCCCCCTGTTGCTGGCCTTGTGGTTGTTCTCTCCAAGGAAAGCCGGAGCTGGGAGTTACTTCTTTGTCTCATTGCTCGGAGCCTTTCCTTTCCATGAGGTGTTCAGAGCTTTTCAGGCATTGCCTCTAAAAACTCTTGAGTGGCCCCATCCAGCTCCAAACACTCTGTGTTCATACAGGGGTGCATCAGAATTGCTTTGACCTTTGCAGGTTTGGATTGTCCAAGGAACTGTTGCTCAGAGAGGCTGTGGACTACCCATCATTGTCAAAGGCCAGGTTGGACAGGGGTGGCACTGGATGGGATTTAAAGTCCTGCCCAACCCAAACCCTTCTGGGATTCTCTGGTTCTCTAGGTTGTAAATCCCAGCCTGGTCACTCATCAGGGTTTTTCCTCTATCCCAGATTTCTGTATAAGTGAGAGCAGTTTCCAAGCAACCCCCGTATGATTTTCCTGATGGGTTCTTGCTGTGCTCTGGGGTGGTTCAGCCTTGGAGGTTTAGTGTGTACCACATCTGATGAAGTTCTCCAGCACTTCCTGGTCCCTGAAGCTCTTTCTTTGCCCACCTCCCCCAGCTAATTCCAGCTGTTCTCTTGTGTCCTGGTTTCCTGCAGACCCATGGCTGAGCGGGTGCTGGTGATCGGCAGTGGAGGCAGAGAGCACGCCCTGGCCTGGAAGCTGGCCCAGTCCCCACACGTGAAACAGGTGTTTGTGGCTCCAGGAAATGCAGGGACAGCTGATAGTGGAAAAATCTCCAATTCAGGTAAAACAAAAAAATACCATTTTTAAATTCAATAACTCAACCAGGAAGTTGTTGAGCTGAAATCACAGTTGGTAGTGTGAAATGATGATGATGATGATGATGATGATGAAATGATGGTGATAATGAAATGATGATAATGATGATGGATTACCATTTTTTAAGGTTTTGGGTATGTGAAATAGATTTTAGATGCAGTTAAGAAAGAAAAAAAATATCAGAGCAAAGCCTTGTTTAGGTTGTATAATTGATTTTATAAGATCTCAGCTGTGATGTCTCATTCTTTAGGTTTGGGTTTGGAGGATTCAGGCAGAGCTGTTCCTCTGGGAATCCAGCTCGGGATAGTTGTTTTGGTTCCCACCTGAATTCCCTCCTGTGTTCTCAGAAGTGTTGAAACCCCATGATCCCCACAACCTGTGACAGGAACACTGTCACTCTGAATATAAATTCATTCCTTTGTCTTAGTGACCTTAAGAAATCAAGGTTCTTTTCAAATATTTCTCTCTGGGTACTGATTGCCTGGTTTGAGCTCTTAGTTTAACATTTTAAGCTCTGACTGGCTGTAACTGAAACTTTTTATACTTACCAGCTTTGAGAAATCAGGCTTCAGATGTTGCAAACTGAGCATCCAAAATCTGGAGCTGGGTTTCAAAAAACCCTGGTCTGACGTGCTGGCACTCAGGGAATCAGTCCAGACCATAGAGGTTCCTGTGTCCTTTACAAAACAGATCCTGATTTAGGGGCTTTAACCCACCTAAGACTTCAGTTTTCCCTTTAGAACAGGTGATAAGATATGGAATTCAAGTTAACACAGGATGCACATGAATGTGGATCAGACACAACCATTTTCTGCACTTGTGTTGGTGTGGGAGTAACTTTGTGTGTTGCTGTCTCATGTGGAAATGTGAGTGCTGTCAGGTTCTTGTTCAATAGGTAATTATTGGATAGGATTCCATTGGAATGCTTCATTACAGGCTTTTGAAACAACTTTGTCCTTAATTTCTTTGACCAGTCACAGCATCATGAGTGAGCTCCTCACTCCAGTTTTTTGCTCTGTTTGGCCTCTGAGAGGAGGCCTGGAAGGAAGAGCTTGACAAGACCAGAAAAAAAACCCCAACCCTTTACCCTTGTGCTAAATGGGATCAGTGCCAGGCTGCAGGGCCTGTGGAATGGAAATTCCAGCACCTTTTTTCAGGCTGTGCCTTTTTAACCCCCCCTGTGCTGTTCTCTCTTTCATTCCATAAAAAACATTGCACCACCAGTGGGTGATGGTTGAGCTCAAGCCAGGTCCAAGAAATCTCCCATATGGAATAAATTGTTTTGTTCTGCACATGGGCTCACCTGTGCTTTGGGAGAGAAATCTCCATAACTCCAGGAAGTATCTAGAATTTATGAAGAGATTGATTTATGTGGGTTTTTAAGGAAAGAATTTGTTTCACCTGTTCAGGAATTCCAGTGCTGTCACTGGGGCCTTAATTTAACTCAGGGTGGAAAATGGGGAAGCACATGAGCCCTGTTATGTTGTGTGGGCATCAACACCTGGGATATCTGGGAATACCCAGGAAACTCCTTCCCTGGTTTCTGGGGGTTTTTTTGGTATCATCAAGATTTGGCTCTGAAACTTCGCCCTCCCTTTGTGGGTCATTGAATTGCCTTTAATTAGCATTGCAGCTCTGGGTCTTGGGTGATTACTGAAACATGAAAAAGTGAGCTGAAAATTATTAATAACCTTAAATCTTTCAAACTTTGCCTGTATTCAAGTAAGAAAAAACATTTTGTGGTTGATCTGAGCTGGTAGTTGTTCCCAGCAATAAAGTGGGATTTAGGTTGAGTGCCTGATACAGGTTTATATTCATTTTAAGTGGGTTATCAGGGCATTCTGGTGCAGAAGCACAGACAGTGGCTTGCTGAATGCAGACAGACATAGGTGGACTTCTCCATCCTGACACCTCCTTCTGTCACATTTTACCTCTCAGTGTAATTTGTGCTTTTAAATTTAAGCTCCACCCTTGAAAGTCTTGCTCCAAAGTCCTCCTGTCTGGTTCCAAAGGAATGTTCAGCTGTTGGTTTAAGCAGTCAAACACAGTTACAGAAACCTCTCCTTTCAGACAACAACCTGAGGAAAATGATGTTTGGGAGAAAAGTTAAAATCATGGATAAACAACATGATTTGTTCCTTGTTTGTTGATAGGACATTTCCCCATCACATAAATTGTGTGCCACCCTCACTGTTCATATCATGAGCTCAGACCTGCAGCAAGAAATTTGGGGTGAATTTCAGACTCTTGTTTTTCCCTGCTTGGGGAAGGACTCTGGGCAAGGGCCTGGAGTCCCAGGACACAGGGAATGGCTTCCCACTGCCAGAGGGCAGGGATAGATGGGATATTGGGAAGGGATGCCTTCCTGTGAGGGGGGGAGGCCCTGGCACAGGTGTGTTGTGCTTTTGGGTTTGCAGTCCTGTGAGCCAGAAGTCAACTGGCACCAACTGCACACAGAAGTCAAATGCCTTTGTTGGTGGAACAAAATAATTGGGCTGTTCAGGATGTGCCAAGGAGGTGATTTTTATTCATGTTGAGTCTGGATGTTCCCCTACCCCACCTGAATAGGGTAAATCTGTAACCAAAATGGAGATTCTGTTGTAGAATCAGGAAAGGAATTGTTCCCTGGCAGGGTGGGCAGGCCCTGGCACAGGGTGCCCAGAGCAGCTGTGGCTGCCCCTGGATCCCTGGCAGTGCCCAAGGGCAGGTTGGACACTGGGCTTGGATCAGCCTGGGACAGTGGGAGGTGTCCCTGCCATGGCAGGGGTGGCACTGGGTGGGATTTGAGGTCCCTTCCAACTCAAACCAGTCTGGGATTCCATGATTCTATGAATTTATTCATCCAGGCTTGGGGAAGCACACTGGGCACAGACACAAGATCCTGTCCTCTCCTTCCTCTCTCATCACTCCCCAGAAACTGGCTGGAGGAGACCCCCAGCTCCCAGTTTATTGCCAGTCTTCTGCCATGTCCCAACGGAAAGGACGAGAGAAAATGGCCCTAAATTACACCTGGGAGGCTCAGGTTAGAGGTTAGAAACATTTTTTTCCCTGCCAGAGTTATCTCTGGATATGACACTGGAATGAGTAGCCCAGGGAGAGGTGGAGTCACTGTCTCTGGGAGTGTCCCACAGGAGTCTGGATGTGGCCCTTGGGGACAGGGTTTGGGGTGATGCTGGTGCTGCTGGGTGGGACTGGATGATCCTGGAGGGCTCTTCCAGCCCTGATGATCTTGGCATTCTGTTCTCCATTTTCCAGCACCTTTTCCAGTGCCCTGCTATGTGCATTCTCCTCCCTGCACAAGCAGCCAATCCATGCTGGGCTCATCTCTTTTTTGGCTCTCTGGATCTCTGTTCCCATCCTCTGCAGACCTTGGCTTTATTTATTCATGATAAAGGCAGTGGAATTGCAGGGCCTTTGCGTCACTTTTGGACCATGAGATTGACATTATTGTCTGTGGTGCAGGACGTTTCTTTTGTTTGCACAGTTTGGGGCATTCCAAGTGTCATCACAATGAATGTTTGGTTTTGGAAAGATAATGCTTATAACAACCTGAGCCCACATATCCCCAGCCATAATGACAGCACAGTGTCCTTCTTAATTAAGTTCACCAGAATGTAAAAAAAAGTTCTCCCCTTGATTTCAGAGGGCTCAGTTTAATGCAACTTTTAGCTGGCACTACAAAAAGAAAAAAAACCAAAATAGATGAGTTGAATTCTACCAGCAACCATTTGTTTCATCCCTGACACTCTCCTGGCACGAGATCATAAAATCACAGAACCCTGGACCTTAAAGCCCACCCAGGGCCACCCCTGCCATGGGCAGGGACACCTCCCACTGTCCCAGGCTGCTCCAAGCCCCAGTGTCCAACCTGGTCTTACCTCTGTAAATCTCCATGGTGACCCTCCTCAGGGAGGAGACTTGCTGAAAAGAAAGGTGTTTGGGTTTTTTTCCTTTAGATGATTTTTTTTTCTTGGATTCTTTATGATGCTGCTTGTGCTGGCAAACAGGGTGTTCCTAGGGGTCAGACCAGTCTGCTGGCTGGCAGCCCAGAGGATCCCAGAGCTTTTTTTCTCACCTGCAAGAGCAAAATGGGTTGACAGGGCTATGAAGGTGGGGAAGGGTCTGGAGGGGCCCCACGAGGTCGCTTGGTCAGTTCAGCCTGGAGGAGCCTGAGCTCAGAGCTCCCCGGGGCTGCAGCTCCTGCCGAGGGGCAGCGCAGGGACAGCTCCGAGCTCTGCTCTGGGACAGGGACAGCACCCAGGGAGCAGCTGGGGCTGGGCCAGGGCAGGGTTAGGATGGATTTCAGGGAAAGGTTCTTCCCCCAGAGGCTGCTGGCACTGCCCAGGCTCCCCAGGGAATGGGCACGGCCCCGAGGCTGCCAGAGCTGCAGGAGCGTTTGGACAGCGCTGCCAGGGATGGACAGGCTGGGATTGTTGGGGGGGCTGGGCAGGGACAGGGCTGGGACTGGGTCATCCCTGGGGGTCCCTTCCAGCTCAGGATATTCTGTGATTCTGTGATTTATGGCTCTCTGACAGTGGATGTCCAACCAGAGCCTTTGCCTGGGTTTTGGGGGTGTGTTTTGGGTGCATCTCTGCCAGTGTGGGCCTCACTCTTCCAGGTTCCCAGTGACCTGGCAGCCCAGAAGGTGAGGCTGGTGAGTGCTCTGTGATAACTCAGTGCTGAGGAGCACCCATGGATGGGATCTTCCCCTGTTTTGTGTCTCCAACAGCTGTTCCAGTCAGTGACCACGCTGCTGTTGCCCAGTTCTGCAGAGACCAGGACATCAGGCTGGTGGTGGTCGGTCCCGAGGTTCCTCTTGATGCTGGTAAGAGACACAAGCTGGAAATCACAGCCTTCAGCATTTAGGAAGAAAAGTAAATTTTAGTCCTCATCTGTGCATCACTCAGCAGTGTCTCCAGTCTGAATGGAAACATCCTCTGGAGCAGTTTCCCTGAAATCCAGAGTTGTGCTGAGGTGAAAGCAATTTCTGAAGGGTAGTGTTGTCAGCAAGAAAGCCAGGCCTGGTTTTCCCATGGAGTTTTCATGTTTTGAAGTAATTATAATTTGAGTCTTAAAAAACACTAATTATAAACATGCTGATAGTTTTTCTGCTTAAACTTTTTGGCATCTTCACAAAAACTCGTGTTGACTTTTTAGTGCAAAAGTGTCATAAACCAAGGGAGGAATTGTCATCCTTTCCCAAACCCAGCACATCCTGGGGGCCTCCAGTGGTGCAGGGTTCCCTGCTCCTGATTCCAGTGAGGAAAGCAGGCACTGCAGACACAGATGACTTCTTAATCCTGGCATTCTTGCTCCAAGGAATCAGTGCACCCCTGACTTGGCTGGGCTGTCTCCCAGAAATCATCTGGAGATTTATAACCTGTTTTGTGTTTAGGAATTGTGGATGACTTAACAGCAGCTGGGATCAAGTGTTTTGGCCCCACAGCAAAGGCAGCTCAGCTGGAGTCCAGCAAGTGCTTTACCAAAGCCTTTCTGGATCGTCATGAGATCCCCACTGCCAGGTGGAAAGCCTTCACTGATCCCAAAGCAGCATGTGACTTCATCAACAGGTACATTTCTTGTCATTTTAGACATATTCTTACTGACAGGGTGCTGGATATCCAAACCAATCAAATGATCCCTCATGTATCAATGCCTTTGGGACAGAACATCTGCAAAGGTTTCAAAGGATCACCTACCATGACTCTCTCAAACTGCAGCAAGTCTGAGAAAAATGGTTCCTCCTGCTCTGAAATGAAATGAAAGTTCAGTGTTCAGTTCACAGGAGAATGTAGGACAAGCTGTTATTTTCTTGTCAGTCTGCCTGCTGGGGAAAGGCAGGGAGCAGCCCAGAGCCATCTGTGCTGGCTTCTTGTCCCTTTTCTCTACCAAAAAAACCTGGAGAATTACTCAGCAACTGATGCTCTGCTCATCACAGTACAATCCAGGTGACCCCAGAGGATACAAGAGTAAATTCCCAAATGGAAAGCAGTAATGAACAGTCAGGAAATTCCCTGGTGGGGAAAAGAAGCAGTAACCCTTCTTAGGCAGAGCATGATGGGGGGAGCCTGGTGTGATCTGTGTGTTATTCAATAAGGCTGCTGTGAAAACTGAGAAGTACTTTGATCTTTCAACTCTCAAAACATTCAAACTGTCTTTGCAAGTTGTGTTAGTGTTAAATACCTGTCCTGTGCCTTGGCAGTGCCACCTTCCCTGCTTTGGTTGTCAAAGCCAGTGGCCTGGCAGCTGGCAAAGGAGTCATCGTGGCTTCCACCAAGGAAGAGGCCTGCAAAGCTGTCACTGAAATCATGCAGGTGAGCAGCACTGTCTCACAAAAAATCAGCTGTTCACCACAGAGCATCACAGATATTCCTCATTTCATGTAATAGCAACTTGGCTGTAAATCTTTCACCCTTTTATTTGGCCAGCTGTGAAACTCTGTTGTATTTATTGCTTGAGGCACAGTTCCTGTAGGCTAAAATAAAACCCTTCATGAAAACCCACCCTTATTTCACTTACTTATATATTCAATTCTTTTTTTTTTCACTGTATGAGACTTCTGCAATCCAACAGGCCCCAGAGTGCAGGAACATGAACTCAGTGACTGAGGTGGATCTTTACAAGCACCATTAGGACTAAGCACAGCACTCAGATGTGTAGTCAAATTCTGCTGGGATTATTTCAAGTGAAGTTCATGTTGAGGAAGGATATTCCACAAATTTGTGTGGAGCAACAAGATTTGAAGTGAGGCCAAATGAAGTAATTTTATTTGACCAGTGAGGAACACAGAGCTGAGGCTCCCAGGTCAGGCCCTCAGCTGGTGTCAGCAGCACAGCATCCTAAAATTCTGGGGAGCTCTGCTGATCCATGGGAGACATTGTCTGACACACTTGTGCTTCAGGAGTCAGAACATGGGGGCTGCAGTCCCATTGTGGGAGGTCTATGGTCACTGGACAATTCATGTCTGAACATGGCCCAATGTCTTGTACAAAAAACCTGCAAGTTAGACAGTTCTAGAGACCCCCAAAATCACCTTGGCAGTGTGGACTGGTTGTTCCTAATTCCTCAATTACCCAGAATATGCAGTCAGTGTTCAGACATTGCACTGGGGTAGGAGAATCTTGCTCCCTCCCCTTGTTTTGCATAAAATTGCACTTTTTTATCCAGGGAAAGTGCAGATTGGAGACTTGGCTGTCACTGCTCTTGGGGTGAATTTCAGAATGCAGAGCATGAAGAATTGCTCAGTAATCACCAATACCCTCTGCCCTTTGAAAATACTCAGTAATAAACCCTGCATTTATTAAAAAATAAACAGAAAAGAGGAGTAGGGATTTCACCACTGCTGACATCCCTGGGGGGAGAATGGATTCATGGTCTCAAACCTGTGCTGCATTTTTTGCTGGATTAAAAAAATGTATTTCTTGTTGCAGTTTCAATAGTTTAAAACTGAAACAGAACTAAAGAGATTTTGTTTCACTGTAGGAGAAGAGTTTTGGCACAGCTGGGGAAACTGTTGTTGTTGAAGAACTTCTTGAAGGAGAAGAAATTTCTGTAAGTGCAGCTCACTGTAACACTTTGGTTCTACCTGTTCTCAGTTGTTTGGGATTCACTAAGTGCCTTCACCTACAAAAGTGGAGGATTTTATTAGTTAAATTAAAACCATTGCCTGCTTATAGATAAAATTGTATTGGTTTAAGACAGCTGTGTGGCTTATTTTGGATCCTTGCTGGTTTTGTAATTAGCACTTTAAAATGGTTTTGAGTACTGCTCCCATTAGTCCTGACAGGGAACAACGTTACCCAGTTTGAGTGCACAACATCATCCAGTTCCAGGAGATGCCAGCAGGCTCATTATTCTCAAGATGTCAAGGATAAAAGCAACTGCTATATAAATAATTTAGAAATATTTCACAAGTAATTAGCTTTATCAGCAAGGAAAAGGAAGTCTTGAAAGGAATGTAATGCCTTCCTTCCAAGGTAGGGCTGGGAGGGGAAAGGAAGAAGTAATTTCCATCATGCAGTATTTTAATTTATTTTTTTAAAAAACCTTTTGAGTGTTTCTTGTCAGTGCAACTGCTGATGGTATCATTTTTCTAGGTTTTATTAAAGGCAATTTGTGAAGGAAGGTCACACAAAATGAGTCCCTGTTTCCTGAGGAAAAGGCAATGCTTAGAATACCATCATTTATTTTATCAGGGAGGCGGAGTTTATCCTCTTAAATATCCCTACATCACACTGCAAATCAACTATATTTGCACTAACTGTACTTTAATTTTAACCATACCCAGGAATTTTAACTCTTTTCCTTGTTTTTAGTGCCTGTGTTTCAGTGATGGTGTCACCGTTGCTCCCATGCCCCCAGCCCAGGACCACAAGAGGCTGATGGATGGAGATGAAGGCCCCAACACAGGAGGGATGGGAGCTTATTCCCCAGCTCCCCAGGTGCCAAGGGATTGATAAGGGAGGGAAAAGGGCCTGATAAGGGGATGTTTCACTCCAGCTGTGCCACAGCTGCCACTGAAAGCCTGTGGGAATGTTTAGTCCCAGCATGAGGAGTGGGAGGGAGTGGGTTCTGCTGGATGGAAAGAGCTGCCTAAAGCAGACATGGCCAAGTAAAATCCTCAGCTTCACAACTTTCTCCAAAGAGGAGAATCTCTTCACTGAGTTACTTGGAATTATAAAGGGGGAAAGTGCTATTTCTGCAGCCTTGTATTTGATTGGGATTTAAGTGTTATGAAATGTTGCTCATTAGAATCAAGTCCTTAAACTCACAGTTTTGTCTTGTGCTAAACAAAGCTAATGGTGAATTTTGGCTTTGGCTTAAGGTAGTTTGGGGTCTCTTTGGTAGGGAACTTCTTTTGGCAGAATTAGAGAGAAAAACATTCTTAGCTTTCCACTGGAGTGAGCAAGAGAGCATCCAAGAGCTCTGCTTGGCTCTTAAAAACACAAACCCAAGCCCTCCCTTTTTACAAACACTGGTTTCTAACCCTGTTTTGTTAGATTTCTAAAGACTTGCTGCAGAAGATAAGAGAGACTATTCTTCAGAAGACTGTTGATGGCATGAGGAAAGAAGGTGTCCCCTATTTGGGTATGTACAAAGCTTTGGGATTTTTAATCATAAGGAGAACAACTTTTGATTTTGCTTTTTCCTCTTTGTAGCCTAACTCACAATAGAAGTTAAGGGAAACAGCTTGGATTTATTGGGAATTGGGTTTGGTATCAGTGGCTTGATTCAGAGTCCCTGGGAATTGATAGAGGTGATTTCATGAACAGGGGATAATTCCTCAAGTGAGGAGGAGCAGAAAGGAAAATGTTCAAAAATATGCTGTAAAATTGTGACAACTATTTCTGCCTGATTTATTTTTACCATTTCTCAAATTCACTGAGCACAGGTGGCAGCCTTTTCAGCCCTGTTATCAACAGATTCAAAACAAGTGAGTTCCTGAATTATCTTTTTGTATCATTTTTTTGTTCTAGGTGTTCTTTATGCTGGATTAATGCTCACCAAAGATGGGCCTAAAGTTCTGGAATTTAACTGCAGATTTGGTGACCCAGAGTGTCAGGTGAGTTACTTTGTACAATTTGGCATTACAGGAGGAGAACAAACTGTGGCCATCTACCACTGCTGTTAACCAGACTTGGGGTGAATAATCAGCTCATTGCACCAAGATTTAAAACATTTGTGTTGTTTGTTCAAGGCAGAAGTTCTGTTAGGAAACATTCCAGAGAGGATTTCAGTAGGCTGGACTCAAATCTGGGCTTTGCAAGGGTCAGCTTGAGGAGAGCTCAGCACTTCCCTGTCTTTTCTGGAATGGATTCTGGGTTTTTCCTTGCTCCCTGTTGACAAGTGGAACAAAATTCTTAATTTCTATTCTTCAGAACAAATCAGGTTCTTTGTCCTCACCATATGTAACAATTCTTTTACCCACAGAAATCCTCTTTAAGAACCAGTATTTTTAAGGGCTCCAAGATTATACAGTGTATGTATATTGTGTGCAAGTACAATATCTGGACATATTTAATGCTGTTTTCACAGCTGCATTAGTGTCTTTTCTAGGCCAGGGAAGCCAGTGCAAGAGCACCTTGTTTGATTTGCTGCTGTGTGTTTCTGCAGGTGATTCTGCCCCTGCTGAAGAGTGACCTGTACGAGGTTATGCAGGCAGTGATCAGCAGGAGGTTGGCCAGCTCCATGCCAGCTTGGAAAGAGGACAGTGCAGCTGTGACTGTGGTCATGGCTAGTCAAGGCTATCCAGGGGCATATCCCAAGGGCTTGGAAATAACAGGTAAAGAGAGCAGGAGAAGCTGCAGGAGGCTCATCCTCCCCCTGGCCTCTCCTTGTTCTGTCCTGCTGCACAAAGGCGAATCTCTAGAACTGAGGTTCATAGAAACCCTGGTTCTGGGTCAGCAAGAGCAGCTGAATTTTCACACATCTCAGTTTATTTTGGTGTATTTCCAGTTCTCCACACTGTTGTTATTTGGAATTGGCACAGCATTGATATTTACTGCCTGCTGCAGTCAGGTGGTTCTGACTGGGTTCTTGGATCACGCTGTTGCTGATGTTTTGTGCTCTGGGTGCCACTGAGGCATAAAAACCCACCTGGAATTAGATGAATTAGATGTTGTGTGTCAGCTAAATGTCTCTCCCACATCCCTGAGCACACAGGTGGACTTACCTCTCCTCCAGAAGTATTTTTCACAGATTTATTCCCATTTCCCAGCAGGATCACCCTGACTTTGTGGTTTTCAGACATGAAGTGCTCAATATCTCTGCACTGAGGACACTCTAACCAAGAGATGATCTTTTTAACCATACCCACAGGGCTTGCTAAGGCCAAGCAGCTGGGGCTGGAGGTGTTCCACGCAGGCACAGCCCTGAAGGACGGCAGGGTGGTGACCAGCGGGGGGAGAGTGCTCGCAGTCACGGCCATCAGGGAGGACCTGGCGGCGGCGCTGCAGGAGGCCAACCTGGGCGTGGCTGCCATCCACTTCCAGGGGGCCATCTACAGGAGGGACATTGGCTACCGGGCCATAGCCTTCCTCAGGCAATGCAGGTAGATATTCCAAATCCCTGAAATGGCAGAAACTGGTGTGGAAAGGATCTAAGCACATCTCTGGTTGATCTTAATAACCGCTGTTGATATTCTGTGTAACTCTTGACAAGTTTTAACCCCATCCTTGTATTCAACCTCAGCAAGAGCAGCCAAGGGAGGAGCATTTTGAATGCCTCATCCATGTTCTTACACTCCTAAATTNTGGCATTCTGTTCTCCATTTTCCAGCACCTTTTCCAGTGCCCTGCTATGTGCATTCTCCTCCCTGCACAAGCAGCCAATCCATGCTGGGCTCATCTCTTTTTTGGCTCTCTGGATCTCTGTTCCCATCCTCTGCAGACCTTGGCTTTATTTATTCATGATAAAGGCAGTGGAATTGCAGGGCCTTTGCGTCACTTTTGGACCATGAGATTGACATTATTGTCTGTGGTGCAGGACGTTTCTTTTGTTTGCACAGTTTGGGGCATTCCAAGTGTCATCACAATGAATGTTTGGTTTTGGAAAGATAATGCTTATAACAACCTGAGCCCACATATCCCCAGCCATAATGACAGCACAGTGTCCTTCTTAATTAAGTTCACCAGAATGTAAAAAAAAGTTCTCCCCTTGATTTCAGAGGGCTCAGTTTAATGCAACTTTTAGCTGGCACTACAAAAAGAAAAAAAACCAAAATAGATGAGTTGAATTCTACCAGCAACCATTTGTTTCATCCCTGACACTCTCCTGGCACGAGATCATAAAATCACAGAACCCTGGACCTTAAAGCCCACCCAGGGCCACCCCTGCCATGGGCAGGGACACCTCCCACTGTCCCAGNTGAGTTAAACTGCAGTGACAAGCACACAGGAATGATCTGTGTTGCTGCAGTTGGTAGGTCTGGTTTAGGGAAGGTGAACTTCTGCTTCTTGGACTTTGGATCACAGCTTTTGCTCTGGGTTTGTCTTGTCCAGAAGTCTGATGTTTAATATCATGAAATGTGGTCACAGCCCCAACCTGCCAGAGCTCCAGGAGCATTTGGATAGCACTGCCAGGGATGGACAGGCTGGGATTGTTGGGGGTCTGGGCAGGGCCAGGGCTTGGACTGGATCATCCCTGGGGGTCCCTTCCAGCTCAGGATATTCCATGACTCTATACAAAGTTCAAGCTGGCTTATGGGTTCTTTTTAGCTTTTAGAAATGGTTAAAACTACCTTGAACTCCCTACCCTGTTGGGATTTACATTTTTCTGGGATAGCTCCTAACAACAGGGTAGGAGTCATCATTTCCTTCCATTCTCATTCCTTTAACTGGCACAGTATTTACTGTAAGACTCTGGAGATCATATGGGTGTGGGTTTTTGGGGTTTTTTATAGCAGGGAGTCCTGTTGTCTTTTTAATGTTCCTGAAAGCTTCTTGCAGGTTTTTAAACTCCTTTTTACCTAATAAGAAACTGCTCCTAATATATAACAAT
>VZRX01019933.1:20068-34503 GCA_013398075.1 Notiomystis cincta
TATAATTATTATATATAATATATAATAATAAGAAATGAGCTCCTAATACACCTTTTCCCAAGGGGTTTTTTGTAGGCTGGCAAGCATATCAGTGACAGTTCTGTTGCTGCTGGCAGTGTATCCTGATCAGTATTTTGTAACATTATGATCAATAAACTTCCTAAAAAGAACAAGGATGTTGGTATTTAGTCTTCTTTCTCTCTCAAGTGCTCTACATCTGTTGACGAATTGATGTGAAAAGGTGGAATTGGGATTTGTAGTAGAAAACAAATCAGGTCAGTGAGGCAAGAGGAGGCACTTTGCTGAGCAGTTCCCTCCCACACCGAGTTCCTGGGCCTGAGCCAGCAGGTTTCCTGCCTGGAATGCCTGCCTGGGAGGATCCCTGGCTGCCCCAGGAGCTCCTGGAGCTGTTTACAGTCGGTGCCTGGGGCACTGCCCTGGAGGCTGCTCCCAGTTCTGCTCCTGAAGGGGCAGAACACTCGGGATGCTTCATCCCACCATCCCAGACTGGGTTGGGCTGGGAGAGGCCTTGAGGCTCCCATGGGCAGGGACACCTTCCCCTATCCCAGGCTGCTCCAAGCTTGCTCCCCTTTGGACTCAGTGAAGGAAGGGGGATGGCTCTGGAAATCTGGGGATTCACCTCCTCTTGGCAGCCTGGCAGGATTCAGTCCTGAGGCATTTCACCTATGAAAATAGCCAGAATGCTTAATAAAAAGTATCCCAGAAAATCTAAAGAATTAAAGATTCATTTAAAGGATCAAAGCAGACAGCAAAAAAAAAAAAAAAAATTAACAAATTTGAAATACTCCTAAAAACATGGTGAAGATCTGGTGAACATTTATCATAATCAGAGTGAAAGGGGCTGACTTTGATCTCTGGTTGTTGCAGGCCAATATTTCCTTGAGTCTTATTCACAGGCTGAACAGCTGCCTGGGGTAGTTCTTGTCCTCTTGCCACTTTTTGGGCAGGGATATGCTGTGAGTCCAGACACCTTTGGATTTTCCTGGTAGCACTGCTCCTGGGCCAGTTGTTCTGACATTTGAAGTCTTATCAATTCCAGATATTCCATAATGATCTTCACAACAGAAATACCTTTCATCCTAAAAAAGAAAAATTCCCACACATTAAAATAAGATTTAATAGGCAGAGTATAGAAATACTCCATTTAATGTAATTGTAGACATTTGTGTCTGTCTCTGACTTTTTCAATATTTGCTGAATTCTTAACCTGAGGTGGGTTGTGTGGATTAACTGCATTTTTTTTGTTCAGATGAGTCAATTTTAAAGGGGTTTCAGTTGTTTTGTTGTATTTGTCCTTGTTAATCAACAGTGTTGATCTGCCCTTGTTGATCAACACCCTTAAAATTTAAACTTCAGACTGAATCTCACCAATAGGAGAGAGAAAACAGGGAAGGACCTAAAATAGGGATGCACCTGGTTCATGCCACTGACAGCCTGGGAATAACAACTGCTTAACTGGCACAAGCTGTGTTTGCTGGAGTGAAAAGTCACAAAGTCCCTGTCCCCAAAATGGAAAGGTCCTTCTGTAAATATGAGCTGGTGCTTCATGTCCCCAGGGAGCTGTGGGGACACACAGGTGACACCAGCTTGTACCAGTGTTTTGATCTCACATAAACCCCACCCAGAGCTTCCAGACATCTCTTTAGACATTCCTGATCCCCACCTTAGGACCTGGGTCTTTTTAATGAAGTACAAAATAGGTTCTTCATTAGAAAGTTCATGGAAGTAAGAAAGAGGCATGGCTGCTTTTGTGGAGGGCTCATTCCAGTGGTAAGGACAGGCAACCTTTCAGCTGCAGCTGTAAAACTCTGGAAGTATCCTGGAGGTCATTGAGTCACCTGAGACCTGTGGGTGGAAAAGTGACTTGAGCTCAGCCCAGCTGTGCATTTTTGTGCTTGGTTGAGTTGGGTTTGGTTTGGAGCTTTCCCACAGACACCTCAAGGCCTGGATATGGCTCTCAGTGCTCTGGGCTGGTGACAAGGTGGGGATCAGTCCCAGCTTGGACTTGGTGGGCTGGGAGGGCTTTTCCAGCCTCAAGGATTCTGTATGTGGACCAGGGATTCAAACCCTGCAAAATCAGGTCTCTGCTGCCTATTTTACCTTGTTGTCAGGGGTTTTGTTGTTGGTTTTATCTTGGGATTTGCCTGTATGATCCCAGTGCTGTGATACCATCTTCAAAGCCCTGGAATTATCCATCTACTGCTCCTGGCAGCCCCTCAGACAGCAGGATGGGGCTCTGCACAGTCAATCTCCTCAGGGATGTAAAAAGTAAATATTATTTGAAAATACATTCAGTAATCAGCTGCCATCCCATTTTTCCCCACTCCTCCAGGGGCCTGACTTACAAGAACAGTGGGGTGGACATTGAAGCAGGGAACACTTTGGTGAGGAATATCAAGCCCTTGGCTGCAGCCACATCAAGGTCAGGTAAGACAAGAACCTTCTGCTCCTGTTTGGTCACTTCTTGGCAAGGAGGTTTATAGTTGATCTTGATCTTGATAAAAAGCTCATATTCATGTGTCCTGCCTGTTTGTAGATGACACAAGAAAATCTGTGGTAAGTAAATACCTGTGATTTTATTCCAAATACACAGCTTTTAATCCCCAAATGGCTCTAAACTCCATCTCCTGAATGTCAGGCATGTTAAAGAGCACAGTTCAGCATTGTATAAGGATAAATGCAAGCAAAAATTCCACCAGTCAGTACTGAGTTTGATTCCTTGAATTATTATTCCTTACACAGTGTGCTCTGTCATTTAGGGGATGATGTTTAGAAAGGCTATGAGATGTAGAACTCCTGAGACAGATGTGGAACACACACCTTTTGCTTGGTTAAATCAGCATTGATTAATCCATTTTTTATTGGGGTTCAGGCACATCTTGCTCTAGCAAGTCCTTGTAATTCTTTGGATAGATTTAAATATTCATCTATGAAATAGCCCTTTTATTTCAAATTATCTGAGAACTTTCTGATGAAGTCAGATATACATAGAGGGAAGAATATAGATATTCTCACAGCAGTACAACAATCTTACCACAATTCCCCCTGTTTTTCAGAGGAACACTCAGTGCCAGGGGAAAATCTGTCAGTCACAGGAATTATTGACTGTTCAGTCACAAAGTTGGGGATTTTTAGGCTTAGGCTAATGATGAATTAAAAAGACAAAGCCAACCTAAGCAGATTAGGAGCTACTCAGTGAAGAGGCTCTAAATACCAGAGAAAAGTTTCCTGGTGACAAAGCAAAGTTGTATTGACAAACCTTGGAGAGAATTTGTGGTGGAGACCCCGGAGAAGCCCCTGGAGTAAAGCTGGGCTCTTTCTCCTGTTTCCTGGCTGACAGGCTGCAATGCAGAGCTTGGAGGGTTTGCTGGGCTCTTTGACCTGAAAGCAGCTGGTTACAGAGATCCCATCCTGGTGTCTGGAACCGATGGTGTTGGCACAAAACTCAAGGTAAGGTGGAAATCCACGGCAGAGAAGGAAAAACAGCACAGAAGGGGAAATGTTCTATCAGAAAACTGCAGGTGTCTTGTAAAAATACCTATTGGTCTTTCTAAAAAGGGGATGGAAACTGGAATTGCCCTTCTTCAGGCAAAACAATTAAATACCTGTAAATAGCCAGAAGTTGATATGATGCCTGAAATAACTGAGTTTTACATGTTAAGAATGTAAGCGGGAATTCTGTTTGACAAAGGCAGCATCTCCACCCTCAAAAAAGATTATTGACTGGGAAAATAATTTAATCCCAGGTTTGCTGTTGTGTTTGGGCTGCAAGGAAACCCTTTGCAGCTCAGTTTCCTTCTCAGTGCCTTTGGATTTGCCAGTGGAGACAGGAATAACTCCTGCAGAGAGCCAGGAGATGAGGATAAAGCTGCTCCTCAAAGAACACCTGGAGGGACAGTGGGATTTTGGTCCTTTGCTTGTGATTCCAGCCCCTTCCAGAGGCCCAGAGCTGATCCCAGGGTCCTCCCTGTGTCTTGCAGATTGCACAAGAGTGCCAGAAACACGACACCATCGGGCAGGACCTGGTGGCCATGTGTGTCAATGACATCCTGGCTCAGGGAGCTGAGCCCCTCTTCTTCCTGGACTATTTTGCCTGCGGCAAACTCGACGTGCAAGTGGCCCAGGGCGTCATTGCAGGAATAGCTGATGCTTGCAGGAAAGCTGGATGTGCTCTTTTGGGTAGGAACACCCTTCTCTGGGGGGTATGAAGAATTTTCTGCAAGGTCTTTGTGGTTGGTTTTAATGTGGTTGGTTTCCTGTGCTATGGAAGAATCTGGAAGGAGTAAAAAAACCAAAGTGTTCCTTGTCTTTGCTTTCAGGGAACTTAATGTCAGTCACAGTGGAAGGAGACAGTACAGTAAAAATTTGGGTTAAATTCAGATTAGATTTAGGTACAGATTTAGGTTGGATATTGGGAAAAGGTTCTGTCCTTTTTTCCAATATTTTAGGGAAGTTAGGAACACAAGTCCTTTCTCAGTGGGTGTCATTTTGGGGCTGTTTACAAGCTTTGAACAAGAGGCTCTTTATGCCCTGTTTGACTCTTTTCCTGCATGAACTGTTGGTCAGCTTTATGTTTGTTTTAAGGTGCTCTCTGCATTTATCAAGTATAATCACTTCATTCATGCTGTAGCAAAGTCTGTGTTAGGTGAGACATTGTGATGAAATCACCGAAATGTCAAGATTTTATTTCCAGTTCAAGACTTTCAAACTCCACAGGCCTTTCTGCAAGAGCTGAATCTTCAGCTCAGCAATTTAACTCATCACCTCACTGATAGGGAGGGGGTGAGGGCTCATCTCCTGCCTGGTTTTGCACAATTAACCACGGATTTAAGTGTTGGGTGGCCAAGCACTTCTCCCCATTTTGTCTCTTGGCTTCTCCACCCTCCATTTCATCCAGCCCTTATTAAATCCAGCTAAAACCCCAGGACTGAAAAAAGCAGGTGAAGCTGGAGCACAGGGCAGGGAGTGGAAATTGGGAAGAGGAGAGAAAAAGGCAGGATTTTGCCTAGAAAGAAGCTGTGGCTGCCCCTGGAAGTGCCCAAGGCCAGGCTGGACAGGGCTTGGAGCACCCTGGGACAACGGAAGGTGTCCCTACTGGGGTAGAATGAGATGAGCTTTAAAATCCCTTCCAACCCAACCCATTCTGGGATTCTGTGATTAAGAAAAGGCTCTTCCAGCAGCTCTCTGCTGTGTTTGTGGTCCCCAGGAGGAGAAACAGCCGAGATGCCGGGGATGTATCCCCCGGGGGAGTACGACCTGGCCGGCTTCGCCGTGGGCGCCGTGGAGCGAGGGCAGATGCTGCCCCAGCTGGACAGGATCACTGAGGGGGACGTGGTCATCGGGGTGGCATCCTCTGGGGTGCACAGCAACGGCTTCAGCCTCGTCAGGAAGGTCGTGGAGAAGTCCCCCCTGGATTTCTCCTCCCGCATCGGTGTCTCCGGGGATCAGACGCTGGGTACTGCTTTCTCCTGGGCTTCCCAACAGCTGCCACAGTTGGTTTGTCTGGGCCTTTCTAATTTTTCTCAGGCATCATTCCATCCTTAGCATGTTTTCATCTTCTTTTCCTGGGAGTCACATGTGCAGGGAAGAAATGAAGGGAGGGGGATAAATAATTAATGGTGTGCTAAAAAAGAGGTAGAACTTTGTGTTTCTCTCTAGTACAATGCTCATCACCATCCAAAAAAAATGCTATTTTGAGATTTTCTTGATTTTATATTGATTCCCATTTTTCTCCATGCTTTTTCCCTCTCCCATGGACAGGAGAAGTTCTGTTAACCCCAACTAAACTCTACAGCAAGACTCTGCTGCCTGTGCTGCGCTCGGGCCACGTCAAAGCCTACGCCCACATCACTGGAGGGGGCCTGCTGGAAAACATCCCCAGAGTTCTCCCAGAGTCCTTGGGTGTCGTTTTAGGTGAGAGACAAGGAAAGCTGTGGAAAAATCCTCATATGAATGTGGATGCCTGTGGACCTGGGGCCACAGCAGCTGATTTGTCTGTCTAGAAATGTTTGAGTTTGCCCTTGTACCTGAACCAGAGCCAGTCAAAACACTTTGTGGTGGAAAGACTGTTCCCCATTGAATTCCCTCCCCTGGTGGTGTTTGGGATTGGATTTCTTAGGACAACCTTACCAGCAATCCCAAGTCAGCTGTAACCATTTGCAATTCCCTGTGAAATTATTGCTAATTAAATGATACTCATGAAGTTTTCAATTAGCATTCAGAGGTTGTGAGTTCAGGGACAGCTCCTGCTGTTTGACTGCTTTAATCCTCAGCACCATCCCCTCAGGTGTGCTGGAAAGGGGGAGGTGAGGTATGGAGAGGGAAATGGCTGACTCAGGTTGTGAGAGCTCACGGGGTTGTACAATAAAATAAGGAATTCACAGTGAGTTCTGAACTCCAGAACTGCACATAAATCATTATCCACTTGTCCACTGATAAATATTTATGTGCATATGCACCTCTGCTCTGGAGCCAGGCTGGGAGAGCTGGGAATGTTCCCCTGGAGAAGGCTCCAGGGAGAGCTCAGAGCCCCTGCCAGGGCCTGAAGGGCTCTAGGAGAGCTGGAGAGGGACTGGGGACAAGGGCTGCAGGGACAGGACACAGGGAATGGCTTCCAGTGCCAGAGGGCAGGGCTGGCTGGGATATTGGGAGGGAATTGTTCCCTGGCAGGGTGGGCAGGCCCTGGCACAGGGTGCCCAGAGCAGCTGTGGCTGCCCCTGGATCCCTGGCAGTGTCCAAGGGCAGGTTGGACATTGGGCTTGGATCAGCCTGGGACAGTGGGAGGTGTCCCTGCCATGGCAGGGGTGGCCCTGGATGGGCTTTGAGGTCCCTCCAATCCAAACCATTCTGGGATTCCATGAATCTGTAGAATTTGGGATAGAACCATTTTAAAAGAGAACACAACAAGAAAGACATTTCCCATCCTTGGAATTCCTGGATAAGTGCCTTGTCCAGAAACATTTTTATTCTGCTGTAAATCATCCTCACCTGGTTGGAACTGGGGCAGTGGCAGAGTAGGAGATTTTTGTGACAGATTTTGCCTCTTAATACCCCAATAACTGTAGTCCATTGATGCAATTTCCACTCATGATCTGTATTTTCAATTCTCTACAGATGCTCTTACCTGGAAGATCCCTGAAATCTTTTGCTGGCTCCACAAGGAAGGGAACCTCTCTGAGGAGGAGATGGCTCGGACCTTCAACTGTGGGGTTGGAGCTGTGCTGGTGGTTCAGAAGGAGATGGCCCAGCAGGTCCTCAGGGACATCCAGGGGCACGAGACCGCCTGGCTCATCGGCAAAGTGATCTCCCTACAGACAGGTTTGTGCAGTTTGATTTTCCTTGGGGGAAAACATCAGAAAGAAAAAGGAGAGTTAAATTCCTTCACTGGTGAGTCTTCACGAGGTGAAAATCTCTTCATTGGCACCTCCCTGAATTTTTTGTGTGGGTATTGAAGTGACAGTTCAGTTCATTCATCTCTTCCATGGGTGTTTCTCTCCTCTCTCTCTTTCTCCCTTTACTGACACTTTGTTTTGCTGGTTTTGGGTTTTTTTTTTTTTTTTTCTTAGAATGTGCCTTTATTATGATTTTCATCACCTCATTTTGTTCTGTATTCAGGAGAGAAGGAGTGGTATAACTGCACTCACACTGTGAGGGCTGTGCCTGGAGACTNTGTGGTTTTTGGGGTTTTTTTTTGTTTTTCTTGCTCAGGCTCTGACAGTGTTCAAGTCATCAATCTCCATCGGGCCCTGCAAGCAAACAGGTCCCTGTGTGTGCACAGCCATATCCAGGGCAAGATCCAGACAAGGAAAGTGAAGGTGGCTGTCCTGATCTCTGGAACAGGTGAGAGTTCTGTTCTTTGCTGCAGTGGAGAAGGGAACTTCAGCTTGGAAGTAAAATCCCTGCAGTTCTCCATGGACACTCTGATGGGCTTCTGGCAGGCAGGAGGGGTTTTGTTCTTGGATTGATGTCAGTCACAAACCTCTCTTAAGCTCTGCTGCAGACTGTGAATTGCATCTGTGTTGAGTTTATCTCCAAACCTCTGCACTGTCCAGATTCAGGCTCCCTCTCTGGTGCCCTGTAGGAACAGCAGCATCATTTCACAGATCAGAATTTCTTCTTGCCATGTAGGCACTCCAACTACTTCCAGTATTCCCAACTACCAAGACCATCATTCCAGTGCTATAAATTACAGTTTCCAAGTGCAGCTGCCAGTAAAGGCCTTCAGCTGTCTGAATCAGCTCCCAGCAAGATCAATTAAAAAGGGATTAATGTTACATCAGAGCTGTTTGGTTTGGTCTCCCCCACACTGCTGCTTATTTAAAGCCTCTTCCAGCTGTTCCCTGTGTTTATTCTCAGTATCCATGAGTTATTTTCTCTCCCCCAGGCACAAACCTGGAAGCCCTCATCAACAGCACGAAGAAAGACACCAGCTTTGCACAGATAGTTCTGGTTATCTCCAACAAAGCAGGTGTGGAGGGGCTGAGGAAAGCTGAGAGAGCTGGGATTCCTACAAGGGTGAGCATTTCTCTTTTTGTAATTAGCCACCATTAGCTGTGACTACAGCAGGGAGGTGCTAATGAGTTTTATGGGGTGGGCTGATAGGGAGCCTTGGCTTTTCTTTTCTGGTCTGTTGTGAATTTGTGCCCAGGGGCAAAGTACCTGACAGCAAAATCCTTGCTTTTTTCCTTCTCTGCCAGCAATCCTGATGCTTTGGGAACACTTGTTACATTAAATCAGCACACAACTTTCAGTTACAGCTTAAACTTTGTCAGTTATTTGCCTGTAATGCATTGACACTGAAGTAACAACCTATTTTATCTGACTTTAATTGTAAAATGACCTGGTGGTTCATTCAAACGGAACAGAGAGGTCACACTCAGTGGGACCTTCCACTGACTCCCTGGATATTGACTCAGGCTCTCCAGGAATCATTCCAAGAGCTCCATGGGTTTCCATGGATCCTGTGCTCCTTTGCCTTTGTATTGCAGATCTGAAATGATCCTGTTGTCACTTAGAAATCTTTCACAGTTGTTTTCACTGCTGAGTACTGACACAGGGGACTTGGGGCCCAAGGCTTTGCTCCTTTAGTAGTGCTGGGATCTGTCCTGGTGTTCCAGCTCCTCCTTGGGAGGACACAGAGGGCACAAGGGAAATGTGGCCAAAGAGCAAACAGAGAATCACAGGCACAGACTGGCTGGGGTGGGAAGGGACCTTAAACCCATCCAGTTCCAACTCCCAGGTTTTCATCAGCAAAAAAACAGAGTGTGGGAGAGCTGCAAGTCTTGGGGGTTAAGCTGTGGAGGGAGAGGTGGAACAGGCACAGGAGCAGGCTCTGGTTCAGCCCAGGGCTGGGCTGGGCTCTGTTCCCAGTGCCTGCTGTCCCTGTCACCTGACACCAGCCCTGGTTTTTTCTCAAACCACCCCCCTGACTCTGCTGGGCATTAACAGGTGCTTCTGTTGAAGAATGGATGCTCTAAGTTAGGTAGTGCTGCCTTCTTCCTGCTTAAATTAGGGGATATATCCTGGGTAGAGAACTGGTAACTCTGGCTGGGAGAGCTGGGGGGGTTCACCTGGAGGAGAGAAGAATCCAGGGAGAGCTCCGAGCCCCTGCCAGGGCCTGAAGGGCTCCAGGAGAGCTGGAGAGGGACTGGGGACAAGGGCTGCAGGGACAGGACACAGGGAATGGCTTCCAGTGCCAGAGGGCAGGGCTGGCTGGGATATTGGGAAGGAATTGTTCCCTGGCAGGGTGGGCAGGCCCTGGCACAGGGTGCCCAGAGCAGCTGTGGCTGCCCCTGGATCCCTGGCAGTGTCCAAGGCCAGGTTGGACATTGGAGTTGGATCAGCCTGGGACAGTGGGAGATGTCCCTGCCATGGCAGGGGTGGCACTGGGTGCTCTGTAAGATCCCTTCCCACCCAAACCAGTCTGGGGCTCTGTGATTCCATGATTATGCAGTAGGGGTTGGTTTAGGTGTTTGTGATCACCTTTTCTTTCAAGGTTTTCTGGTATAATTTTTGCCAAGATTCAATTGCTTAAAACTGCCAGAGGCCTTGAAATGGATGAATCTTTGGAAGACTTTAGGATGCCTTAGAGCCCTGCACTGGCAGGGTGTTCCATGCTGTCCCAGTGCTGGGGCTGGGAGCTGTGGGCTCATCAAGCCAAAGCTGTTTATTCCAATGATCCCTGTCTGTGAGGAGGAGCACAGCCTCCTCTCTGTCTGCCAGCTGTGCATTCAGCAGCTGTTTTCCCCCCACATCCATATTCCCTGTGCTCTGGGCTGCCCAGGTGATCGAGCACACGAGGTACCAGAGCCGCACGGAGTTCGACGGCGCCGTGGACAAAGTCCTCGAGGAGTTCTCGGTGGAGCTCATCTGCCTGGCTGGGTTCATGCGCATCCTCTCGGCTCCTTTTGTCAAGAAATGGGAAGGTGAGCAGGGCTGGGGGTGTGCATGGGCACAGAGGCTTCAGAGGCTGTCACCAGGAAAACAGAGAGGGCACCAGATGAAACAAGATGATCTTCGAGGTCCCCTTCTGACCCAGCCCGTCCTGTGATTCTGTGAACTGAGACTCTTCCCATCTTGAGAGGGAAAGGCACTGTTTGTTTCCCCCTTCCCTCCATCTCTTGTGCAGAGGTTGAAGGAAGCCAAGGGCAAACACAGGTCTGGTAGTCTTTGATTTCTTAGGAAATATTTAAAATAAGGCTGTGAAGACTTTGGACCTCTGCAGACAGGAGGTGCAGGGCAGGTGTTGGCTGGGGAGAGAGAAGCACCCAGCTACTGAGAATTGCTTCCCCTGAGAGAGGAGTTGCTCTGGATCCATGTCAAACCACCAAACTGGGCAGAATTTTGCAGTTTCGGGTAACAAGCCCTGGATAGCCCCAGGCCATACATCAGGAGCTGCCTCAGTCTGTGGGTGAGGTGTTCCCCAGGCAGATCCAACTGTGCTTGTCCAGAATGTTCACAGTGTCTCCACTCTGCTCCTCTTTTAGTTTCCAGCTCTTTGAGAGGCTGGTGACACCTTCAGGGGCTGCTCTCCCTCCCCCAGCTGTTACTTTTCTCTCCTTGTGTGTTTCCCAGGGAGTTCTGAACACAAGCTGCTGCTTGCTCTGCTTTGGGGCCAGGGTTACCTAAAGCTGCCCCCAGCAGGCACAGCTTGGTCAGCCTGTACCTTACAGCTTTCACTGCTCACTTGGTGACTTTTGTGTTCCCCTGGGTGTGTCTGGGACACTTCACACCTGAACTGCCTTTCAAACCTCTCTACAATCAGTGCAGCAAAGCAGGCATTCCTGGGAGGCCTTGCTGTGGTTTTGAAGCTGTGAGGAGAAGCCAGTCAGGTGAATTGGTTCTGTTTGTCTCCACTCAGGGCCCAGAGATGTGAATGCCTGTGCTGTGGGCAGCTGTCAGGAGGAAACAGAATCTCTCACTCCAAGGGATGTGTCTGGAGCAGAGAGTCTACCGAGGGTGGAAAAGAACTTTCTCTAGTGCAGAATCTTGTACAAATAAAGGATTTTAGTGCCCTCTGATTTAGGGATAGAGTGCTGATCATTTCCCTGCACAGTGCAGGATTTGCTTTCCCTGCATGACTGGTGTGAGAGAAAAGGAAAGACTTTTTCAGGACAGGAGGGTCAAACTCATTTTTTAAATGTCCAGAACTGGACTGAGCTTGAAAACCTCAGCTGGGACCATGAGATGTGAGCTCAAACATTGAGCTCAGCTCAGGGAGCTGGGCCAGCCACAGGATCCTGCCCTGGCCATGCCAGGGCACTGTTCTCCACCAAATTTTCCAGGAGGAATCAATTCCTCTGCTGCTGCTTTGGTCAAAGTTGCTCCTTTTTCTTTCTCTCACAGTCACAAGGACAGAGTGGGAGTTGTGAAACTCTTTCTTGCTTAGAAGCCCTGAAGAGTGACGTGTGAATTATGCCTGCTGTAACTTGTCCAGCTCTCCACCTGCAGGGAGGGCAGGGGGGGTCCCCAGGGTGCTGCCAGGAACAGAGAAGAACAGAATGGAAATAACAGAAAGAATTAAATAAATAAAATAATAGTAATAGAAACCCTGGAGAAGAGGAGGCTCAGGGGGGACTTTGTGGCTCTGGACAAGTCCCTGACAGGAGGGGGCAGCCGGGGGGTTCGGGCTCTGCTCCCAGAGAACAGGGACAGGAGGAGAGGGAACGGCCTCAGGCTGGGCCAGGGCAGGCTCAGGGTGGACAGCAGCAGGAATTTCCCCCTGGAAAGGGTGCTCAGGCCTTGGCGTGGGCTGCCCAGGGAGCTTTGGAGTGCCCATCCCTGGAGGTGTCCAGGGAATTGCTGGAGGTGGCACTGAATGCTCTGGGCTGGGGACAAGGTGGGGACTGGGCACAGCTGGGACTGCAGGGGCTGGGAGGGCTTTTCCAGCCTCAGGGATCCTGGGATTCTGTGATCAAAGAAGGACAAGGTGCTGAGGGAAGGAACAGCTACATCAGCCAATTACTCATTCTTAATCCCTGGAGAATTGTGCTTGAGCCATTAATTGGAACTGCAGGCTCTGCTGTTTCAGAGCCAGACACGGCAGCACTTGGGCCCAGCTGGCTGCGGTCTCATCCAAACTTGTGAAAAATCTTACAAGTGATTTTGTTCCTCTCTTGGTTATGGGCCATTGAACAGCCTGCTCAGTGCCAAAAGCCAATAACCTCACCTGTGCTCTGCTTTGCCAGGGAAAATCCTGAACATCCACCCGTCCCTGCTGCCGTCCTTCAAGGGCGCGAACGCGCACAAGCTGGTGCTGCAGGCTGGAGTCAGGGTCACGGGCTGCACCGTGCACTTCGTGGCTGTGAGTACCTCCTGCCCCCTCCTGCAACTCTGTGATCCTCCCCTTTGGACATCTGCACCTGCCTGGCTCTCTGTCACCCTTTGGTTTGAACACTTTCACCTGGGAACACCCTAAACCCTCGTGTTTGATCACCCGCCCTCCTTTGTGCATTCAGAACTTGGTACCTAGAGATGACAGAGATCTTCTCGTGACCACACAGTGCTTTGCTTTGCTGACTCTGGAGAAGGACTGGAAAGGAATAATCTCTCCAGGAATTTAAGCTTTCCCTAAGGGAACTTCTTCCCTAAGCATCCCACTGATGCCTTCCTCGAGTTGGAGTGGGGCAATAGTTCATGTAAGGCCTTGGCTGAACCAAAGTCTTTGTTAAACACGGCCCCAACCTCCCGGTTTTTGTTCTACAACCTGCCTTGTTTCTTGCTTTCAAGGAAAAGGAACAATAGAAACAAACAAACAAAAAAAAAAACCAACTCCCCACCACCACCCAAAAAAAAAAGGAAACCAACCCTGGAAATGGCACAGCATTTGTTAAGGAGTGATCCAGTGTTTGTGGGAACAGAGAAAAACTTGACAATTTGTGCTGGTCAGACCCTAATCAAAGAAAGGGCAGAGATCTCTTAGCCTCAGAGCCATGTTTTTTCAGGCTGGGGATCACTGGTTCCCTTTTGGTCACTTCTCAGGGTTCAAAGGTCTCTCCTCTGGCTCCCCTCTTCCTTTGCTGCTGCAATCAGGACTTTCGCTTTCCCTTGGAAAAAGAGAGTGGAATCATTTTTCCAGCTAGAAGGGAAAACTGCATTCTTCTCTCTGTGCCGTGACTCGGGGCTTCTGTGTGTGGCAGCTCCTGAGAAACACCCCCTGCCCAGCAGGGACTTGCCTGTCCTGGCTCTGTGCCAGGCCTTGGCTCATTCCCCCTCTGGACTCAAAGTCCTCGTGCTGCCCACTCCAGCCCCTCCTGGCCCTGGCTGAGGGGGTTTTCTGGAGCAGGATTGCTGTCCCCTGGTGCTCTGCCTCGCCCCTGTTCTCCTCTGAACCCTTCCCAGGCCAAAGGCAGTCCCGGCGCCCCCTCCCACCAGCCCCAATCCCGGTTCCCTGTACGGCCACACGAGAGAGCCCCGAGGAGCTCCCTGAGGAGATCCCCGAGGAGCTCCCCGAGGCTCGGGGGGCGCGGGGCCCTTCCCTGCTCTGCCCGTGTCCGTTGCCGTTGCAGGAGGAGGTGGACGCCGGGGCCATCATTTTCCAGGAGGCGGTGCCGGTGAAGCTGGGGGACACGGAGGCCACGCTGGCCGAGCGCGTGAAGGAGGCCGAGCACAGGGCCTTCCCCGCCGCGCTGCAGCTCGTGGCCAGCGGCGCCGCGCGCGTGGGCGAGGCGGGCAAGATCTGCTGGAAGTAGGGATCCAGTGCCCACGGGCACGGGCTGGGCACGGGCTGGGCACGGCCACTGCCTTCCCTCTCCTCGCACGGTTACACCTTCAAATCCCAGGGAAGCCACTATGGGGAATTTTGGGCTGTTTGGCCACGGCTCCTCTAAGTGCTCCCTAATTTTAATCACTTCCTTGGCCAACATTTCCGTTCTCAGTCGCTGTCCTAGCACACCAGATCCAGCCTGGTGCCTCCA
>VZRX01019935.1:0-13174 GCA_013398075.1 Notiomystis cincta
GAGGGGGGCCGAGCGGTAGCGGACTCAGCCGAACCCGGAGCCGAGCCGGGCCGAACCTGGGGCCGGGCGGTACCGGACTCAGTCGAGCGTGGGGCGGAGTCGGGTCGAACCCGGGACTGAGCGCAGCCGAGCGGTACCGGACTGAACCGAACCCGGAGCCAAGCGGTACCAGACTCAGCCGAAACCGGGGCGGAGCGGTTCCGGGGCNAGCGGTTCCGAGACGGGCCGAACTCGAACCGAGCGGTACCGGGCTGATCTGAGTGCGCTCTGAGCGGTTCCGAAGGGGTGCCGAACCGGCCCGAGCCGTCCCGAAGCCGGCCCGGTCCGGTGTAACGGAAGCCCCCTCAGGAGCTGCCCCCGCTGTGCCCCGCTGTCTCCCGCCGCCGCCATGCTGATCAAGGAGTACCACATCCTGCTGCCTATGAGCCTGGAGGAGTACCAGGTGGCCCAGCTCTACATGATCCAGGTGGGGATGCGGGGCTGAGCATGAGGGCTGGGGGGACCTGCGGCGCTGAGTGGGCGGGGGGGCTGAGCCCGGGGGCTGCATGGTCTGGGATTTGTGGGGCTCAGCCTGAGAGGTGTCGGGGTCCAAGGGCCAAAACTGAGGCAGTGCACAGGGCTGTGGGGCTGGACATGGGGAACTGGAGGGGTGCAGGGATCTGGGGACTGAGATCGAGGGGGTTCAGGGAGCTGAGAGAGGCTGGAGATTGTAGCCTGGAGGATGCAGTGGGCTGTGGGAGAACGTGAAGGGGGCAGGTGCTGAGCCTGGGAGTGAATAGGGGGCTTTGAGACGGAGCATGGGGTGCTGGAATGTGTAGGAGAGCTGTGGGGCTGAGTGTGGGGAACTGGGAAGCTGTAGGCCTGATCATGGAGCCTGGAGTGGCACAGGGTTGCCTGAGGCTGATCCCAAGGGATTGGCATGTTGTAGGGATCTCACTGAGGCTTTGGGTGGGTTTGGGACCACCAAGCCAAGCAGGGGGTCCTATGAGCAGGTGTGGGGCTGGTGGATGCCAGCACATGGGGATGGGAGTGTATGGGGACCGTGGGAGTCTCAGGATTTGGAGAGGCTTTACTGAGCCATCATCTCTATCAGAAGAAGAGCCGGGAGGAGTCGAGTGGAGAGGGTAGTGGCGTGGAGATTCTGGCCAACCGGCCCTACAGCGATGGCCCCGGGGGCAGTGGCCAGTACACCCACAAGATCTATCATGTCGGCTCCCACATCCCCAGCTGGTTCCGGGCACTGCTCCCCAAAGCCGCGCTCCAGGTGGAGGAGGAGTCTTGGAATGCTTATCCCTACACGCGCACCAGGTGGGAGCTGGGAGGCAGCAGGGTGGGCTGCAGGACTGGCCATGCTCCCAGGCTCAGTCCTGTGCCCCTCCAGGTACACATGTCCCTTCGTGGAGAAGTTTTCCATTGAGATCGAGACGTACTACCGCCCAGACGCGGGGCAGCAGACCAACATCTTCAACCTGAGCGCAGCGGAGAAGAGGCAGAGGATTTTGGGTGGGTATGGCTGGCCTGGGGAGCTGGGCAGGACACTGTGGCTGCTGGGATTCCCACATAGTGCTTTCGGGATGGGTGTGTGGATGTGATGGGGCCTTAGGGGCTTGACTTCATTCTCCTTGCTGGTCCTCATGTTTCAGGGATGCTGAAAGGGAAGAGCTCCCTGGATCCTGAGCTCTCTGTGCCCCAGGCTCCCTGCTCCAAGCTTCCTGCCCACTCCCTCTCAGTGCTGCTGAATGAAGTTCCACATTAAAGATATTTTCAGGGACAATTTTGTCCTCTGCCTCTTCCCTTGCCTCTCTTTCTGTTTGCAGCTTCTCCTTCCTATTGCCAGCATGCTCTCCTCTCCTTCCATGTTCCAGCCTTATTCTGACATTGATTTGCCTTCTTAGGCTCTCCTGGTGTACATGGGACCCCACACCTGGGTCCTGTGGGGCGTCTCCCTGGAGCAGGGAGAGCTGGAAAAAGCATATCCCCATTTTCCTACTCCCTGTCCTGCTTCCCCTCTCCCCAGGGTGTTGCTCCAGATTGTGCTCTGACTCCTTTCTGGTGGGGGACCGGTGAGCAGAATTGGGAGCTTGGGGTGGGATTCTTCCCTCTCTGATGGGTTCCCGTTCCCAGTGATGTGGACATGGTCAGTTCAGGCGCCAGAGTGTGGAGTGTGACGCGCTGCCTCTTAAAATGGAGGCCTAAAATAGGCACTCGGAGGAAATGATTCATCTGACCTATTTTTCTCCCTGGCTCTTGCGGCACTGGGGATGTCCGGCCGGGATACTGATGGCTCAGACGTGGGGGCAGGAATTCTGCCCCCAGGAAGCAACCAGGGCCAAGCAGACTGCATCAGGGCTTAGCCCCATGCCCACTTCCTGGTTTTCCACTTTAGTGCCCATCCCGTGGTTATTCCACAGGGTACTCAGCCTCTCCAGTGGCTGCTGCTTTCCACAGGGAGCAGGGTTGAAGTGGGATCAGATCCAGTGTGGATCCCACTGGGATTTTCTCTGCCCTGGTGTCCTGTAGCACTGACAGATTTAAATCCCTCTCACGTTTCAAAGGGTGATGGAAAAGCATGGCCTGGGTGACCCACAGCGATAAACTGCTTCCTTGGCAGCTTTCTACCAGAGGCAAAAGCAAAAGGAGTTGGATTGTGATGGGAATGACACTGCCAGGAGATGCCTGGGGACAGCAGGTCCTATCCCAGCTCTTTGCTGCTGTTATGCAAGATGCTTGGCATCATGCTGTGCATTGCATCATTTTTGTGGATTCAGGGCATCTCTAGTTTTCTTTTTCCCTGTTTTTCAGCCCAAGCTAGAGGAAGATAGGCTGACAGCACCCTGGGGACATCAAGGGAGGCAAAAAAATGCCTAGGGTTTGGTGCAGCCTAGGAATAGGGACAATGCTGCAGGATGGTAGTGGGAGCCAGTGAGGTGCCCTGGGATCCCCCAGACCTTGCTGGAAGAACCTGACCTGGAGACAGGGCCAAATTCTAGGAGATTCTGTGCTGGCTTGAGCTCAAACAACTGTTGGATAGTGTTTTCCTGGGTGTCATTCATGAGCCTCTGTCTGGTGTTGGGAGGTCATCCTCATTTCGAGAGAGGTCACCTCTGTTTGGGGATAGAGTTCATTGCCCTTCTCCCTCGGCTCTCTGGAGGCTTCTGCATCATGTGGTGGTTTTGCTGTTTTTGGGGGACCCTTGGGCTTTTTGGTGGGGGGGGAGGGAGCTGGGAGCTGTGCTGAGTGCATTGTCCCTGTCCTCAACCCCCATGTCCCTCAGGGTGGCCAGGATCACTCTGCAGCTGCCAGATCTGCCAGCTAATGTGCGTATGTGTGTCAGCCTCAGCTCTCTCCACACACTCCCAGCCCCTCTCTCCCAGTGCCGCTCCCTGGGTGCTGGATTGGGATCCCACGTGGGGAAGGGGATGTCTTTGGCTGCACCAAGGATGTCTGTGATGTTCCAGCCATGGGATTTTATATGTTTTATTAGGAAATTCTTCCCTGTGAGAGTGACGAGGCCCTGACACATGTTGCCCAAAGAAACTGCAGATGCTCCATCCCTGAAAGTGTCCAAGGCCAGGCTGGATGGGGCTTGGAGCAGCCTGGGATAGTGGAAAGTGTCCCTGCCCATGGCAGGGGTTAGAATGAGATGATCCCTAAGGTCCCTTCCAACCGAAACCATTCCAGAGCTCCAAGATTTTAGAATTCTAGGACAGAGCATGTTTGCTGCCAGCTGCATTGGGTGCATGGCTTGTGGCAATAATTTGACCTGATTTTTGTCCCTTTTTCCTTGTTTTCCTACCTGTGGCCCCTTGCCAAGCGCTGCGGGGTGACAAGCGCCGTTCCCCCCACAGACACCATTGACATTGTGCGTGATCCCATCTCTCCTGGGGAATACAAGCCCGAGGAGGATCCCAAACTCTACCACTCATCCAAGACAGGCCGGGGGCCTCTGGGGGATGACTGGCTGGAGGCAGCAGCAGCCAGCGGGCCCCTCATGTGTGCCTACAAGCTCTGCAAGGTGGAGTTCCGATATTGGGGGATGCAGTCCAAGATCGAGCAGTTCATCCATGACGTGGGTGAGTTCAAAGCCGTGGGTTGCTGGAAGGTCATTTGGGCAGCCGTGGGATCGCACTGGACCCACCTCCCCCCTTCTCCCCCCAGGTTTGAGGAAGGTGATGCTGCGTGCTCACCGCCAAGCCTGGTGCTGGCAGGATGAGTGGACAGACCTGACAATGGAGGATATCCGGCAGCTGGAGGAGGAGACGGCGCGAATGCTGGCACAGAAGATGGCCAAGTGTGGTGAGGGCGAGGAGCCACCCACGGCTGGGATCAGCTCTGAGGGGCAGCCGGAGCCAGATGATCCTGGCGGGCAGGAGGAGGCCGAGCTGCAGGCAGGGACCAATACCCCCTCCGATGATACCTTTGCCAAGCAGTGGTCCACGTCTTCCCGATCTTCCTACTCTTCCCAGCACGGAGGTGAGAGACCAGGTCTGGTGTGGTTATGCCCTGGATACTGCAATTCTCCGTAGGAGATTTGTCAGGGCACTATTTTGCCTGGCTTAGGTCTCCTGGGCTGGGGCTCTGGGTGTCCCAGATCTGCTCCCAGGTTTCTTGAAGGGGCTTTGGGTGACCCAGAGATGGTCTTGGATCTCTTGGAGGGACTCTGGGTGACCCAGGGGTGGTCATAGATCTCCTGAGGAGGGACTCTGGGTGACACAGGGATGGTCCCAGATCTCCCTGGGGGATCTGGGTCCAGGACCAAAGGAGGGCTGTGGGTGCTGACCCCCCTTGGGTGGCAGGGGTTGTGTCTCCTCAGAGCCTGTCGGAGTGGCGGATGCAGAACATTGCCCGAGACTCGGAGAACAGCTCCGAAGAGGAATTTTTCGATGCCCACGGTACTGGCACCATCTCGGGACAGGCTGGAGGGGGGCAAGGGCGTCTGACGATGGGGGTGCAGGAACAGGGTTGCCCTCCCACACACACTTCCATCCTGCCTCTGCAGAGGATCTGTCTGACAGTGACGAGGTCTTCGCCAAGGAGATGACCAAGTGGAGCTCCAATGACTTTTTGGACACGCTTGAGCGGCCGCCAGAGCTGGATGAGGCACTGGGTGAGCACTGGGGATGCTCCAGCCCCAAATCCTGGGGTAGATGTCCCGGGAGGGGCCTGATTCCCACCTGGAGACCCCAGCTGGCTCACCAGGGCTGTGTGCTCGTAGGGGACGGAGCCAGTGGCACCAAGGGAGATGGTGAAGGATTGGGAACACCCAGCTTTCCTGAGGTGTGTGTCCCCTCCCTCAGAACGTACCCTCCTGCTGTGGCCCCCAGCTTGACTGCTCTCCTTCCTGCAGGGTGGCACAGCAGAGAGCACGGAGCAGATGTGCCGGATCCACGCGCTCTTCCTCATCCTCCACAGCGGCAACATCCTGGATCAGGGAGCAGGCGAGCCAGGCTCTAAGCAGGCAGATGTGCAGACACTGGCGGCCACCTTTGATGCTGTCACCCGCGTCCACTTTCCCGAGGCACTGGGACATGTGGCCCTGCGCCTGGTGCCCTGCCCGCCCATCTGTGCTGCAGCCTACACCCTCGTCTCCAAGTATGAGTTCCTGCTGGGAAAGTAGGGGACCAGGGAGCTGGTATCCTTGGAGAGGGGACTTTACTTCTGGTGGGATATTTAGGACTGGGGATGGGGATGGAAGTTAACTCCTGGTGCAGCATCTTGGGGCAAGCAAATGTGTGGTGAGATGGGATATGGATAATTCCTGGTGTGATATCCCAGGGCACACAGATACTTTGTTGTGGGATGACCACAGTGGGGCAGGATGGGGTGGGGATAACTCCTTATGCAGCATCCTAGGGTTAACAAGGATTGTGCAAAGAGATAGGGACATCAAGATGGCATGGAATTGGGTGGGATGGGGATAAGTCTGATACAGCATCCCAGGTGAGCAGGTGTCTTGTGGTAGAATGGGACGGGATGGAGATTACTCCTGGTGCAGCAACCCGGGGTGAACCAGTACTGCGCAATGGGATGAGGACATTAGGACAGTCCCATTCATCCCTCGCCGTGTCCCCCTCAGGCTCAGCCCATACAGCCATGACAGGGACAGCCTGTCCAGCAGCCAGGACCACATCCCGCTGGCAGCGCTCCCACTGCTGGCCACCTCCTCAGGCACCTACCAGCATGCCGTGGGCACTGTCATCACTCGTGCCAACCAAGTCTATGCAGCCTTCCTGCACTCTGATGAGGGTACCGGCTTCTGCGGCCAGGTGAGGTGGAATTTGGGGGGAAGTTTGGCTCTGGGATTCAGCTGTGACCTTGCATGGAGGGTTTGGGGGTGTCACCCTCCTCATGGGTCTGTGGTCTCCACAGGTGGTGCTGCTGGGGGACTGTGTGGGCGGCATCCTGGGATTTGATGCCCTGTGCCAGAGCCGGGCGGGCTCAGGGGGTAGCCGGAGCAGCAGCCGCCGCGGAAGCCTGGTGAGTGCCCTTACCCAAACAACCTCTGAGGAGGTTTTGGGGGTGCACTGGGGGCTGCATGGGGTCTGGATGTTTGCTGCCTCCCCCTGCAGAGCACGGAGCCCATCTCCCCGGAGCAGTGTGGCGGCCCGGACCCACTGGCTGATGGGATGGAGGGAGTGCCAGTATTGGGCCAGGCCAGCCCTGATCCCCCAGGGACACAGGGGGACAGCGTGCAGCACAGCTCCACGTGCAGGTGAGCCCAAGGGGGGTGGTTGGCTATCTTGTGCTTTATGGAAAGGGTGCAATTCCCATCTGCTCCAGGCTGGGAAGGAGCACTTCATGGAGGCTGCCTGCCCTGGGGGATCTTGCTGGAGCTCCTCTGGGAAAACCTGGCCATGCCAGGCACAGCTTTGCCTTCAGGATGGTGGGAGTGCAATGTTGCCATCCCTCCCCATGCCCACCATCTCTGCTGTCCCAGCCTGCAGGCCAGCGAGGCCCTGCTGGAGGCAGAGGCACCCCGGAGCAGCGCCATGGCGCTGGATGGGGCGGAGGGTGCCAGCACCCGCCTCGAATTTAAGGTATCCGGCTTCTTCCTCTTTGGTTCCCCACTGGGGCTGGTGCTCGCTCTGCGCAAGACCGTCATGCCTGCTCTGGATGGTGAGGATCCCTGCCTGCCACGGTGCCAGCCTCTGACCCTCCCTGCAGGGCTCAAAGCCCTGAGTCGTGCTTGCCCAGGACCACCCCAGAGAACCCTGCTTGGATATGAGCCCCTTGCATGCCCAGCCCTGGCTTGTGTGGGTGTTGGTGGGTGGCTGAGTGTCCCTGTTCTGTGCCAACCTCAGCCTATCCCTGGTGCCCCAAATTTTCAGCCTTTCCTCTTGCTGTGTCCTGCTTTACCCTTCCCTGGTGTTTTGCTCCTGGTGTCCCCCAGCCCTTGTGGGCACCCCTGACCCCGCTCTGTGCTACAGTGGCACAGCTGCATCCTGCCTGTGAGCAGATCTACAACCTCTTCCATGCCGCCGATCCCTGCGCCTCCCGCCTGGAGCCCCTCCTAGCCAAGGCCTTCCACGCTGTGCCTCCACTCAGCGTGCCCCGATACCAGAAGTACCCCCTGGGTGATGGCACCTCGTCCCTGTTGGGTGAGTAGATTCCCACCAGGCTGGTGCCAGGCATCCCAGGGCACCCACAGCCTGGCTGGGTGGGGGGAGAAGGATGTGCAAGCCCTTCCCACTGCTCTAGGGCTCTACTGGAGGGGTGTCCTGTAGTGGTGGGTGTCCCTGGGGGCTCTGGGTGTGCTCACCCAGCTCTCTCTTCAGCGGAGGCCCTGCAGACACACTCTGCCCTGTTCCTGCCCAAACTTGATGTGGCTGCCCCCCCTACTCCCACTGGCAGCTTTGGGGGCTTCTGGAAGGGCAGTGAGCCAGCAGAGCCCCCCACTCCTGCCACGACCAGCGAGGTTGTCAAGAGTAAGTATCATCCCTCTCCACCCCATCCCATGTGGGCACCTCAGACAACATGACATGGGATGAGGTCTGGAAAAGGCTTCATTCTAGCTCTCCCTGCAGTCCTGGAGCGCTGGTGGGGCCCAAAGCGCATCGACTACTCTCTGTACTGCCCTGATGCCCTGACTGCCTTCCCCACCATCACCCTGCCCCACCTCTTCCATGCCAGCTACTGGGAATCCTCTGATGTGGTGGCCTTCATCCTACGCCAGGTATGGTGGGCATGGTGGGGTGGGTGGCAGGCTGAGGCCATTGGAGGCTGAGCCAGTGCCTTGCTGTCAGCAGGTGATGGAGAAAGAGGGGCCACAGCCTGCAGAGAGTGAGGAGAGCTCCATCTACAGCCCTGCCATCCCTCGGGAGAAGTGGCAGCGCAAGCGCACCCAAGTGAAGATCCGGGTATGTGGGAGGCCAACTGGGGGTATCCTGGGGTGTGTGGGTTCTGGGACAATCCCACAGCCCAGTGGTGTCCCCAGTGGCACCTCAGGAGCTCCTCCAGGAACTGCTGAACACCCTGTGTGCCTGCAGAACGTGACGGCCAACCACCGGGCCTGCGATGTGATCGTGTGCGAGGGCAAAGCACAGGTCCTCAGCGGGCGCTTCATGTATGGACCCCTGGATGTGGTGACACTGACCGGGGAGAAGGTATTGCTGGGCTTAGGGGGTCACCAGGACCCCTCAATCAGGGTGGGGTGTCCAGGACTGGCCATGGGGCTGGTGTCACCCACAGTAGGGGAAGGATGTAGTTAACAGGACCCTGTGTGGGATGGCAGGAGAAGGTTATAAGGAACTTGAAGGTGGTAACACAGGAGGATGTGGGGGTCCAGCCTGTGCCCAGCCTGTTTCCCTCTCCCAGGTGGACATCTACATCATGACGCAGCCGCTGTCGGGGAAATGGCTGTACTATGGCACCGAGGTGACGAGTGGCAGCGGGCGCCTGACCTTCACCATCCCTCCAGACAAGGCTCTGGCCATTGGGATCTACCCTGTACGCATGGTTGTCAGGTAAGGTGTTACCTCAGTTCCTCCTCCAGCCCTTTTGGCAGAGCTACGCCTGCCGTCCTGGCAGCAGAGCTGGTGCAGACCCACCACCTCTGCCTTTGCAGAGGAGACCACAGCTACGCCGAGGCATACCTGACTGTGGTGGCCCGTGGCACCGAGTCCGTTGTGTTCAGCATCGATGGCTCCTTCACTGCCAGTGTCTCCATCATGGGCAGTGACCCCAAAGTGCGGGCGGGGGCTGTGGACGTTGTAAGGTGGGTGCCCTTCAATCAGGGAGTCAGTCTCCCCATCTTTCATGGTGTGACAACTCAGTTGGGGCTGTCAGAGCAGGGACAAAGGGGAGTGTATTCCACCACTGCCTTGCCTCCAGCACATCATCTCTATGCTGGTGCCCTATTGCGGAAAATAATCCTCTCTGAGTTTGGATGTGGTCCCCACAGTTCTGCTGTACTTTCTCCTTGATAAAATCCCTAGGAGCAGGGAAATTTTGGAGGCAGCACCCACACATGCTGTATTGGCAGATCCCAGGTTCCTGTAGCAGGACTGTCTCCACATAGGCTCCTGGCACCCACCCATGTCCCCTCCTAGGCACTGGCAAGACTCAGGGTACATGATCATCTACGTGACGGGGCGCCCAGACATGCAGAAGCATCGTGTGGTGGCCTGGCTCTCCCAGCACAACTTCCCCCATGGTGCTGTCTCCTTCTGTGATGGGCTCACCCATGACCCGCTGCGCCAGAAGGCCGCCTTCCTGCAGAGCCTGCGCACTGAGGTGGGGATGGGGACACTGCCAGGAGGACACAGGGCTGGTGGGTGATAGGGTGGTGTGGGCTGTGCTGAATCCTGTGTGCCTCTGCATCCTGGTGGAGATGCTGGGAGCTGGACTGCACTGCCAGGGCAGAGCTGGAAACTTCTCAGGGCAGCTCCCAGCCATCCCTCAGGGTGTCCCAGCCCTTGGGGGTGGCTGTCCCTGGGGGCAGGACTGTTTCCTGCCCTAATGCTCTTGTCCCTGGGCAGGCAGAGATTTCCATAGTCGCTGGCTATGGCTCCACCAAGGATGTCTCAGTCTACAGTTCACTGGGACTCGCGCCAGCACACATTTACATTGTGGGACGGGCTGTTAAGAAATTCCACAACCAGTGCCAGGTATGGTGGTGGCAGGGCTGGGGACAGATGGGGGATGCAGGGGATGATGGCTGACCCCACCAGCCAGCCATGGCCACCAGCTCAGGCTGTCTGTGTGTCCTGCAGTTCCTCTCCGAGGGCTATGTTGCGCACCTGGCCCAGCTGGAAGCTGCAGCCCTGGCTCACTCCCCCAAAGGCCCCCCACGACCTGTGCTGGGCAAAGGCACCTATGGCTGCCTGGCACCTGTCGACTTCCTGCGGAAGCAGAGCCAGCTCCTGCGCTCCCGGGGCTCCAGCCAGGCAGAGCGGGATGGGGGGCCCCCCTCAGCACCCCCTGGCTTGTCCTGGACCAAGCCTCGCAGCGTCAGCCTCAAGCTGGAGGGTGAGGAGTGAGGGTGGCATGGCCCTATTTCCCCTCTGCCACATCCCTGATTTCCCAGCAAGGAGCACCTGGCGATGGAGCCGGTGCTGGGCCACGAGCCCATAGGAAGGAGATGCGGATGCTGGGTCCCCTGAGACTGGGGGATGCTGGGAGATGGCTCCGAGCCCCCCAGAGGGCCAGAATGATCCCCTCAGGGCTGAGCCACCCTGGGTCCTCCCTGCTGCACCCAGCTCAATCCCCTCCGGTCCTTTGGGGCTGTTGGGCAGTGCCCAGTGGGGTCTGCACCCCAGGATCATTATTCCTGTGCAGAAGTGGGGGGCTGTGGCTGTGCCCCAGAGTGAGTGGCACCTCCCTACCTATTTATTACCGTCCGGTGTCATGGGGCAGGGCTGGGTTGGGGTTCCAGAGTGGTTCCTCTGTTCCCTCCCTTTTGTTTCGGTGTTGAATAAAGAGATGCTATGACAAAGCGCCAGCACCCATGAGTCTGCTCTGTCCCTGTGACAGCAGGGTTCCCACCTACTGGGACAGCCCTGGGGAGCCTCCAGGGATACAATGTCCCACAGGGAGGTGACTGTGGGGCACAGCAGCTGGATCACAAGCAATTTAGGAACAGGGAAGAGAGCCTGGGGTGTATGGGCTGTGCTGATGCCAATACCCTCCCCCTCTCCGACTTAGTTTCCCCTCATTTACCACTAGCAGCAAATTTTTGTAGTGACCAGGGGCTGTGACTGGTTTTACTTGAGTTTATCTTGGCATAGCATGACCAGAGGTTTATAGAGACAGCAGGACCAAGCTGTTATTCTATATAAAATATTCCCAACACTGACATGACAAGAGGAGACACTGGTTTGGGATGATAGCAGCAGCCTGGAGAAGTGACAGTGGCGTGTCATGGAGGAGAACAGGCATGAAGGGATTGGAGCTGGGGCCGAGGCTCAGTGCCACCCCTCCATGGCCACCATAAAGTATAAAAACATCAAATAAGTGATAAAAGTTGGCAGAGAGCAGCAGGCTCATGTCACCCATGCATCCCTGGCGTGACAATGAGCAGAGTCTAGAGCCCAGCAAAGAGCTTCAGCTGTGTGCTGCAATGCTTTATGCTGCCACTTAAGTGCCTGGCTGTGTTCCCAGGCCGTGGCGAGCTCCAGGGCCATTTCCACTGACTTCAAATAAGTAAAATCTGTATTAAACATTAATAAACATCCATGACCATTCCACATGTGGAATATCTAAAAGAACCTGTCCCGAGAGCACTGGGCTCTCCCTTGCAGCCGCGGACTCTACTGGGAGAAGATGCCCTTGAAGCGGATCTTGTCTTCGGCGTCCTTCTCCCGCAGCCGCGCTTCCAGGCTCCGCAACTCCTTGGAGACCACGGGGCGCAGCGAGGGGTCAAGAGCCAGGACTTTGGCGAAGTCAGCCTGCGCCTCGGCCACGTTCCACACGGCCGCGTGGGCCTTGCCCCGCTTGAAGTAGGCCTTGACGTTGTCTGTGGGGAGAGAACCAAGGTCAGTGGAGCATGGAGGTCTCCTGGTGCCTCCCACAGCCACCAGGGATGGTCCATGGCTCCTTACCCTCATACTTGTTGAGGATGGAGGAGCAGTGGTCCAGCACCTCGTAGTACTCCTCACACTGCAGCTTGCACTGGCAGTAGTTTAAGAGCAAGGGTGTGATCTTCTGGTCGAGCTCAATCCAGTCCGGAGAGCCCGGCTGCTCCTGTGGCAGACAGAGCAGGGAGAATGAGGGGCAGCTCTCAAGCCCTGTATTCTCAGGGATGCCTGTGTGCATCTGGGGAGACCAACCTTCATCTGCAGGTTCTTGAGACAGGCGATGGCATCGTAGTATTTGGCAGCTGCCTCAGGCACCTTGCCCTGCCGGTACAGCTCATTGCCTTCCTTGTGGATCTGGGGCACGGCCTGGAGCTTCTCCTCATCTGTCATGGCCCATGGGTCCTGCTGGTAGGAGCCGGGTGGCTCCACCTGCCAGCACCCCATCATGGAATCAGAGAACAGGATCATGGAATTGTTTAGGTCGGAGAGGATCTCTAGGATCAGAGTCCTGTAACTGCCAAGGCCACGTCCCACATGCCACATCTATGTGTTTTTTTGGACACTTTCATCCTCAAGCTCCCCATGCTGGCAACTCACCTTCAGCACCTCGATGTCGAAGATGAGGGGCTGGGGGTTCTTCTGGAGCTCGTCGAGATCGGGGTACCCCAGGGAGTAGTGTTCGTGCATCTGCACGATGCTGCAGCAGTGCCGCTGCCCCTCCAGCGGGTCCTTCCCTGCTGCGATGTTCCGCAGGCTCTTGGACACTAGCGGGTAAAGCACCACGTGCTGCAGGAGGGAAGGGAGCCGGAATGTGAGGCGGGAGGAGGGGGAGAGTATCGGGACGCTCCAGCCGCGCACCCCGCGGCGGAGCGCAGCGGGGCGCCCACCACATAAAGTCACCGCCCACTGAGCGNNNNAAGTCACCGCCCACTGAGCGAGCCACGCCCCCGCCACAAACCACGCCCCCGGAATGCTCCGGTCCCGCCCACCTTGGCGTCGCAGCGGAAGCGCGCACGCTCGCCGGGCCGCATGGTTCGCAGTGCCGCTTCCCACACTGGCAGCTTGAACTTTTTCCCGGCGATAAGCTCCATAGGCTTCCCCCGCGCCCTGCTATCGTCCACCGGCGTCTCCTCATCGCCGCACCGCAGCGTCCGGTAGTG
>VZRX01019935.1:13544-49355 GCA_013398075.1 Notiomystis cincta
GCTCCCCCTGCCGGCCCGGAGGTGGCACTGCGGGGCGGAGGCTCCGGGGAAGGGGTGCGGTCCTGGGCAGGGGGCGCGGCCAGCGGAGGCGGCTGCGCGGCCACTTCGCGCGTGGTTCTCCTGTGTCCCGTCTCTCCCACCCTTCTCGGGCGCCGTTCCCGGGGACACGGGAGGCACTCCGGAGTGAAAAGCTCCCGAGCACTCTGCCACCTCCATGGAAAGACCGAGGTGTAGAATGGGAGGTTAATAGTGTCACCGGGAACCACTCTGAGGGTCCCCGCCCGCCGCGGAGAGAGCGTAGTCGGGTCGCCCCCTCCCGCCAGCCCCGGCCGGGTCTCCGTGCACACGAGAAGGATAGGCAGCCACGGCAGGGCCGTGCGACACCGTTGCGGGGAACACCTCAGGGCTCACCAGCGTTCAGCCCAGCCCACAAGCCATCCTGGGGTGACACGAGAACACTGGCACTGGCAGTTCCCCGGTCCCACCAAAAGACTGGTGGCTCCTTGACTGCGCTGCTGCAGGAGCGACCCTGTAGGGAACACGCTGTTCTGCCGGGACTGTCACTGCTCAGCACTGCTTGGAAGTGGCTCAGCCCCCTCCTCACCCTCGCACACAACCAAGACCTCAAGGCAGCTCCTGCTCCCCCCTCGTCCAACCCTAGATTTTAGATGGTGCTCGATCCGAGTTTACCCAGGTGGGTCGCCCAAGAATCAAACGTGTTCCGTGCAGCCGCACCTCCCCCCCACCCTCCCGCGGCTTCACCGCGGGGTAGGGGCGGTGCGGAGCCGCGGCCTTATCGGTGGCAGCGCAGGTGTCGGGGGCCGCGTGCGGTCGATGCCGACGCCGGGAGCCGCCGGGGGGTAACCGCCTCCTTCCTGCCCTGGCGGCGAGGCGAGCGCGGCGCCACAGCTGCGGCAGCAGCGCCATGTGCCAGCGCCGCCGCGAGGGACCGCGGACCTGCCACCTGCCAGCCCCGCGCGGAGCCAGGGTCTGCTGCCACCCCCCGAGGGGGCTCCGAGCACCCCGGCAGGGGAGCACCCCAAGGATGAGCCCCTTGAGCTTTCCTGCTGCCGGACTTGAGGGTGGTCCCGCGGATGCTCTTGCTAGGATTTGGGATGAAGCCTGTCCTCATCAGGATGGCTCTTGCCAGGCTCCAGCAGCAGAGTTGGAGCCCCGGGGTGATACAGGAAGGGCCCCCGCAGCCCAGGTGCTGTGGGGGTGCTGTCTCCCCCCTAGGACATCCGGGTGCCAGCCCACTGTGGCGAGGTGTGTGACGCCAGAAGCGGAGCCGAGCCTCATATTTGGGCACGGAGCAGGTTATTGGAGGCCGCGGCCCCGCAGCCCGGAGATCAGGCGCCTGATAAAGGCTGCCTTGGTGCCGCTGCCTCCACTGGCTCGGGCGCTGCCGAGACATCCCCTGGCTGCGCTGGGGTCGGGGCGGGTGGCATGGGGCCGATCGTGGCGCTGGGGCTGCTCCTGTGCGTGCAGCTGTGTGGGGGTGAGTGCCGGGCGGCTGGGAGCGGGGCCCGCGGCGGTGCCGGGCCCGGCTCAGCAGGATCCGTGCCGCAGGCTCCGCGGAGCTGCGTCTGGCGGGCGGCGGCGAGCGCTGTGCCGGGCGCGTGGAGGTGAAGCACAGGGGTGAGTGGGGCTCCGTCTGCGTCTTCGAGTTCGACTGGGAAGCCCGTTGGGCCATCGTGGTGTGCCGGCAGCTGGGCTGTGGCCAGGTGGCCAGGGCGTCCTCGTACGCGCCATTCGGGCAGGGCACCGGGCGGATCTGGCTGCAACCCTTCTTCTGCCGCGGCCCCGAGGATGCGCTGGAGGAGTGTCCGCACTTCGGATGGGGACGGCACTTCTGCGGCCACGAGCGGGATGTGGGGGTGACCTGCACAGGTGAGAGGACACTTGCGGTTCTGGGGCAGCCCCTTCTTGCTAGGAGAATCCCGAGCAGGCCTGAGCTGTGCCGGTGCCCCGCTGCAGATGCCGTGGAGCTGAGGCTGGCAGGCGGCAGCCATCCCTGCGCCGGGAGGGTGGAAGTGAAGCTGCAGGGACGCTGGGGCTCAGTGGGAGATGACAACTGGTACATGGAGGACGCCGAGGTGGTGTGTCAGCAACTGAACTGTGGCTCGGCTGCCGGTGCGTACTCTGCCCTCGACCGCTTCGGTGCAGGGGAAGGGCCTGTCAGTCTGGCCCTCGTGGACTGCAGTGGGGACGAGGCTGTGCTCTGGGACTGCGAGATCCGTGGCTGGGGTCCCTACAACACCAGCCATGACTTTGACACTGCCGTTGTCTGCCAAGGTAGGAGCCGGACTGGGGGGGGGTTGTATTACTTGAGGCACATCTCTTGACACTGATTTTTTTCTCTGCTTCCTCAGGGTTTTTCCGGCTGGTTGGAGGGTTTGGAGACTGCGCCGGGCAGCTGGAGGTTCGGCAGGGCCGGGCCTGGTTCGGTGTCTGTGAGGATCAAGTGGACATGAAGGTGGCCCAGGTGGTGTGCCGGGAGCTGGGCTGTGGGGCGGCACTGGCCATCCCCGGCAGTGGCCGATTTGGGGCAGGATCGGGGCCGCTCTGGAACGGGAGCTTCCAGTGCAATGGCACCGAGCCCCTCCTCAGTGCCTGTGCCCAGCATCTGCCCCATGGCCAAAGGTGCACCTACCCGGCCAGCGTCATCTGCTCCCGTAAGTGCCGGGGACACCGAGGGCTCTTGGGGTCCCTGCACCATCACTGCCCTCAATGCCCTTTCTGCCACAGCCTACACAGGCTTCCGTCTGGGGAACAGCAGCTCGGGATGCACCGGGCGGGTGGAGGTGGCGGTGAGGGGGACGTGGGGATCTGTCTGCGCCACCGAGTGGGACCTGCCCGATGCCCACGTCCTGTGCCGCCACCTGGGCTGCGGCCACGCCTTCACCGTGCTCCCGGGCGGCTCCTTCGGCAGCGGTGACGGGCCACTGCGGCCGGATGCCTTTGGCTGCAGTGGGAGGGAGCGGCACCCAGGCGAGTGCCCCGTGGCTGTGCTCGGAAAACCCCCCTGCACCCCCGGGAATGCTGCGGCTGTCAACTGCTCAGGTGTGTATGGTGCCTGTGTGAGGAGCTTTAAGGGCTTTTGGGACCTCCCCAAGAATTGGGATCAGAAGATGCAGGGATGTATTGTGGGGAAGGTCTGAGTCAGATCCTTTTACAGGCGCTGTCGAGTCTCTGCGTCTGGTGGAGGGTGAGACCTGGTGCGATGGGTGGCTGGACTTGGCCATAAGCACCGGGGCCTGGCGCCGTGTGCCCGGAGAGCTTTTGCTGACACAGAATTTCAGCAAGGTGTGCTGGAAGCTGGGCTGTGGAGGGCTGGATAAGAGCAGTGCTCTCCCTGGTAAGGCCTTCCTGTGGAACATCAATAAGACAGAGAAGGCCATCATGGAAAGCGTGATTGAAACAATCCAAGGGATGACCACCAAGCTGACTGGAGCGGACTACCTATTAGATAATTATTTTAAGATGTACATGGTGACCACTGCACCTGCCGGTATCCATCATGGGGCGGCCATTGTCTGCTCAGGTGGGTGTCCAAGAAGGGCTAGGGGTGCCAGTGCCCCAGGCAGCCACCCCAGCCCAGTCGTTCCATGCCCACAGGCAGCCGGTGGGTGAGGCTGGTGGGGAGCTCTGGGCGCTGCGCTGGGCGCGTGGAGGTCTATTCTGATGGCATGTGGAGCACTGTCTGCCAGGAAGGCTGGGAGCTGCAGGACGCTGCCGTTGTCTGCCGGGAGCTGGGCTGTGGCACGGCACTGGAAGCACCGAGCTCGGCGCACTTCAGTCCCGGCACGGGGCCGCTGTGGCCATACATCCCTAATTGCTCTGGGACCGAGGAGTCTCTCTGGGAATGTGGGCGCTCGGAACGGGGCGAGTGCGGAAGCGGCGGCAGGGCAGGGGCCGTCTGCTCAGGTCAGTGCTGACCACCCCCAGATCAGGGTCCAGCGGGGGCTGGGGGGGGGTGTTCTGGCCGTGCCTGACCCCCTGCACCCCTTGCAGAGCAGCTCTTCGTGCGGCTGGCAGGCGGCCGCAGGCGCTGCCGCGGTTATCTGGAGGTGTCCCACAACGGCACCTGGGGCCGCGTGTGCACCAACGGCACCAGCTCGGCCACCGCCGCCGCCGTCTGCCGCCAGCTGGGCTGTGGCCACTGGGGCTCGCTGTCGGCTGTCCCCGCCCAGCAGCGGGCCTCCGCCTGGCTGGCCTGGGTGGGCTGTGAGGACGGGGCCAACTCGCTCTGGGGATGTCCCTCGACACCCTGGCACCTGCAGAGCTGCGGCCCCAGTGGACATGCCTACGTGGCTTGTGAGGAGGACACTGATGGCACCACTGAGACAGAAACTACCCCGTATCCGGACGGTGCCACCAGCACAGGTACCTCTACCCGTGCTGGCACCCCACACGCCAGGCTAGCTGGGATCCCCGTCCCCTGACGGCCTGGCTGTGTCCCCACAGGTGTCCCCAGCAGAATCCCCCCAGTAGTCGCTGTGGGGACCGTGCCTGTGCCAACAGTCCTGTGTGTGGTGCTGGGGACACTGCTGTGCCTGTCCCTGGGTGCCCTGGCCGTGCTGCTGTGCCGTGCCCGCGCTTGGCGCCGAGGTGGGTCCCAGCGGGTGGGTGTTGAGTAAAGCCCAGTTTGGAGTTCCTGCTGTGGAACAGCTCAGAAGGTGGGCAGGGGTGTTCCTTGTGCCACCCAGAGTTCCCAGGGCCCCAGGTAAGTTCTGCATCTTGTTCCAGGTCCTGGCCGAGCTGCTGATGCCGTCTCAAATGCTGTCTACGAGGAGCTGAACTACACTACAATGTCAGAGTACCAGGAGGTGCTCAGTCGCCCAGGTGGGTGACCCTTGCCCCTGCTCTACCCAGAGACAGGGCTCTGCCCCACAGCAGCACCGGGTCCTGGTGGCCCAGCAGTGTCTCCTCACCATGGGCTGGGGGTTTCCCTCGGTCCCACGGCAGCCCTGCTCTGTGGTGTAAGGTTTTGTCATCCTCTGTGCCACTTGAAGCCACGCCCAAGTCCCTGCTTATCCCCTGCAGGTTCCCTGTCAGAGGGATCGGTGAAGAAGGTGCCATATTACACGGGGGACAGCGTGCAGGGGAGTGACACCGAGGCAGCCCCAGGTAGAGCTACAGGACAGAAACCTGGCGGGGAGCACTGGGGACAGGGGACACGCCTGGGCCGGGGAGCTGAAGGGACAAGTCTCCCCCTTGTTAGTGTGCAGCGAAGTGTCGCCTTTCCCTGCACGATCCAAGGGCCACCAGCGCATCCCGGGGGGCAATGCCACAGGGGACGGCACAGCCAGACCCCCGCCAGGGCCACTGGTCACTGCCATGATCCCTGTACCTGTCCCAGACATCCCTGCCCAACCCAAGCATGGAACCCCGGATAGCTACGACGATGTCCTGGATGTGCCAGAGGAACCCCCTGCTCCCAGCACTGGGGACATCTCCGAGGGAGTGGCACAGAGGAGGTGGATCTGTGTCCTCCCCACAGGTAAAAGGGCTCACAGCTGCCCTGTTCCCTCTGCAGAGCTACTCTATGGCAGGGGTTGGCTGGGGGGGTGGTCAGGGACCCAGCAGCAGATCCGTGGGTACTGTGGTCAGACCCTAGGTGGGTCAGTCAGGGGGGACAAGGAGCTGCCCCCTGCCACAGGCACCTTTCTGTACTGTCCCCAAGGTGGGGGACAGTCTCCAAGTCCCCCAGGAACCACCGGGAACCCCTTGGAACAGCCCCTGGGACACACAGACTATGACGACGTCAGCAGCAGCACCCTAGGGACATCGCCATGAGGATGCCCTGGCTGTGCCTGCAGCCCTGGGGACACGTGTGTGGCAGTTTGGGGGGGGCATGTCTCCAGGGAAGGTGGCTCTGCCCACAGAAGTCACCCCTCCCTGCCCAGGACTGCAGCACTGCAGGAAAACAGTTCCTGTGCAGGGATTTTCTTTGATTTCAGTGTGAATTTCCCTTTTATTTCTATTAAAACCCCAAACTGCTCAGAGACTCACTCCCAGGCCTGGGACCTCACTCTGGCACTGGCACCTCCATCCCAGGTACATCAACCATTCCTTGGCAACGTGGGGCAGGAACTGTAACAGAGACACATCCCTGGGCATGGCTGGCTCAGGGGGAAGAGCTCAGGGAGATTGGTGGGATTGTCTGCAGGGTCTTTATTTGGCACTGCCAAATGCACACAACTGTTCCCAGCAACACTGAGGGGAAAAGGGAGAGGGCAGGACCCAGACGCTCTGCAGATGCATCAGGATCTCCTGCTTGTTCCTCTCGGGTGGGGCAGGCTCAGAGCCAGTTGCAGCCTGAGAGCTGGCCTGGGAATGGCTCTGGTTGTAGGAAGGACATTTCCTAAAGGATGGGAGGTCTCCTGAAGGAGGGGAACGCCTTCCTGCCCCCTGGCAGCACCCCGCGGTGGCAGGGCAGCCGGGCCATGGCCCCTGCCTGCGGCACGTCATGCTCCAGGAGGTTCCCGATCTTCAGGGTGGGCTGCAGTGCCCGGAGTGCATCCAGTTCCTGCAGCAGGGCCTGGCTGAAGCCGTCTGTGCTCAGCCTGGGCATGGAGGATGCAGGAAAAGAGGAGAAGGTGTTAGAGCTTGTCGGGAGGGAGGTGCTGAAGGAGCCAGGATGCCAGTGCAGCCCTGCCTGTCCTGCAGCATATGCTCCCCATCTCGGGGATGCTGGGTATGGAAGGGGCCAGGGCAGGGCCCTCACCCCAGGCTCCTCAGTGGGCAGGAGGGATGCCGGAGCTGCTGGCAGAGCTGTAGGACGCCACGGGCTCCCAGCTCGTTGTCACTCAGGTCCAGACAGGTGAGACGGGGCCCCTGCAGCAGCCATGCAGCCAGAGCTGGGCAGCAGGCGTCCGACAGCCGGCAGCTCCCCAGCCTGTGGGACCGAAGGAAACGGCTGGAGGGCTTTGGCCTCTGCTTGGTGAGCTGCTCCAGGTGGGAAGGGGAGAGCTCTGGATGGGAAGGAGGGATCACTAGCTTGTCCCACAGCCCCCTTACCGCAGTGTCTGCAGCGGGCAGGTACAGTGCATGAGCCCCTCACACAGCAGCTCCACACCGGCATCACGCAGCCCCTCACTGAAGGATAAATCCAGCTCCTCCAGGCACGTGCTGGTGCCCACCACAACGGCAAGGTCCTCGCAGCAGGCACTGGTGATGCGGGAATACCGCAGCCTGATGGGAATGCCCGGGAAAGACCTTAAGGGCCGCCTGAGTGCCCTCACTGCCATCCCATCATGGCAGCGGTTCCCACCCTGGTGCCACAACCTTCGAGCTCCTTGCTCTGGGAGAGTGGGAAAGAGGTGCGATGACGCCGCAGAGGGACCCTCTGGGGCACCTCCTCAGTTCTCAGGTCCGAGATGCCTGAGGGGTGCTGGGGATGCTCACCGCAGGACACGCAGGCGGCAGCCTGGACTCCGCAGCCCCTCACAGAGGAGGCGCACGCCACTGTCACCCAGTGAGCTGTCACCCAGCTCCAGACAGGCCAGGCCAGGGTGCTCCGCAACCAGCGCTGCCAGCTCCGCACAGCAGCTCTCAGACAGCCGGCACCACTGCAGCCTGTGGGAGAGCATGGAGAACAGGGGCTCAGCACACCTGTCCTGGCTGCTCACCAGCCCACCAAACCCAAGGGGCAACACCTACCCCCAGGTAAACAGGGCCTGGTCTTTCCCTGGCCGCATGCCAGTGTCCCCAGGGAGCAGCAGGGCAGCACCAGCCCACTCACCCACTGCACTATGGTTCAGGTGCCCCCACCCACCCCACAGATCCCAGCCCCGATTTGGGCTCCACGTGCATCCTTACCGAAGCACCTGCAGGGCACTGTCCCGATGCCGCAGTGCCCGGCAGAGCAGGTGGATGGGACAGGGCAGCTCCTCCCGCCGCAGCAGGGCGAGGGCACTGGGATGTCTTCCATCTCTCGAGATTCCAGAGCTGCAGGGGAACAGAGCCGCGAGGCACATGCAGCCCTCAGCGGTGCTGGGAGTTCCTGGCTCCGACACCAGGACACAATTCCCCCCTCCCTCCCCGCTCCCTGGCCCGAGCAGAGCCTCCAGCGAACGGGAGGGCTCCTTGGGAGGGACCTTTGTGGTTTTGGAGGTGTGAAGGAGCTTGAGCATTGCTGCTGGAGCCACCCGAGGAGATGTGAGGTGAGACACAGGGTGCACTAAACATTCCAGCACCAGAGATCTCCCTTTTCGAGGGGGAAGGGGACAATGGGAAGCCAGAGTGACAGCTGGGCACAGGTGAGCCTGGCCAGGTCAAGTCAAGAAGCTCCATCACCATCCATCCCACAGTGGGCAGTGGATGGAGGAGCCCATGTGTTCCTTATCCTACCCAAGAATAAGTAAATCCTCTTCTGAGGAACTAAACACCCAGGGAAAGGCCAAGCTGGTATTCGGGAGGGAGGAGCTAAATTATCCTTTGGAGCAGAGAAGGAGAAATCTTTGCAGTTTTGGGTCATTTAAAGCAAGGAGGAGCAGGACTTACAAAGGCACCGATGCATCCAGCTCTGCCTCAGGATCCTGCCAGAGGAAGGAGCATCCCTGGAGAGTGACGCAGCCCAGCCCAGCCCAGTGCTGGATGCAGAAGGAAAGAGCCATCTGGTCGTACAGGGTCAACTTGGTGTCCTGAAGGTCCACGTCAGTGAAATGACCTAATGCACTTTGTGTGAAGCTCTTCTCGTTCATCTCAAACAAGAAGTGGAAAGTGTCCATCTCTGAAACCTTCAGTGCTTGGCCAGGGTGGGAGAGGCCTCTATGCCTGCCCTGAAACCACTCCAGCAGTTCTTTCCTGGCTCGTGGAGAAATTCTGCACCCAATGGTTTTGTCCATATACTCTATGGATTTCTGGCTGACCAGACCAAAGAGGAATCTCACTGTTATGTTCAAATCCTTTCTGGACTTGCTGTAGCTTTCTAATAATTTATTTATATCCTTCTCAAACCTTCCCAAGCTGCTGACCATTACCCTGTCATCCTCCAGAACGTAAAACATTGCTGCAAAAAACTCCTGGAGGTGCAGATGGGTGAAGGCATAGACACTCCCATGGTCTTCTCCTTCCTTTGGGATCCTTTCATTGAGGAAGAAATGGAGAAGACCAGGCTGGTCCAAGCCAAAGTCCTTGATTTCCTTCTCCTCAAAGAGGACCTTGTGCTTCCAGATACCATCGGCAGCCAAAGAGCAAAGCTGGAGTAGGAACTGCTGGAGGACCTGTGGGTTGTCCCTGTCCCTGTGCTGTAGTAACTGGGAAAGGTAGAACATCATCATCCCTGTGGTGGCTTTGGAGCACTCAAGGAGGTTCTTCTTCCCACAAAGCTCTTGTTCAAGGATGGTGCAGATGGTCCAGCTCATGACAGGGATGACACACAAGCTGGAGAGGATCTCGTTGCCTCTGGCAAACCTGAAGGCCATGTCTGCTTTGTTGGGGTTCTCAAAATACCTGTGGAAAAACTCTTCCCTCCTGGCTGCTGAAAATCCCAGTATCTCCACATAATGCTCACCCTCCAGACACTGCCCCAGGCTTCTAAGAGCTGTTGGCCTTGTGGTAATGAGCAAAGAGGCCTTGGGAAGCACAGTCTTCTTCAACAAACTCATCAGAATGAGCTCCAGAGGCTTCACCTCCCTGGGGTCAGAGCTCAGCTCAGCTTCAGGCTGAACCAAGGAAAACCCCAGGGCCTCAAAGCCATCAAAAATGAACAAGATCTTCTTCTGGTCATCCAGGATCTTCCCAGCTGGCACTCGCAGGCCAGGACAGCACTGTGAAACCAGATCTGCCACGCTGGCTTCCATGGGAAGGACGATGGCTTTGCAGTCAATGGAGAAGACAAAGTCAAACTGCGTGTGGAGTGTCCCTTCTCCCCACTCCACCATCACCTTCCTGACCATCGCTGTCTTCCCCATCCCTGGGGCCCCCACCAGCACCACGACCTGCGGGGTTTGCCCGTCTCTGCCAGGTTCAAACAGGGTGGTGGTAGTGGTTGCTCCGCTGCCGGCGCTGGCACATCCCTGGCCAGTTCCCACTGCTCCATCCGAGGCTCCGTTGCTGCTCCGAGGCTCCCTGGCGATGCTCAGGGCAGTGAAGCCGCTGCGGAAGGACAGGCTCTCCCTGGGAGAGGCGCCCAGCTCCCTGACCTGGTGGGATTCCCGGACCATGTGCTCTCTGCTGTTCCGCCTGTGCTCTGTGCCGATGAGGAGCAGGGTCAGTCCCAAGTCCCAGAAAATTCCCCACCAGCCCACCCGTGCCCCCAACACACCAGCAGCCGCTTATTTCAATGCTCAGTGCTTTCCTAGGTCTGGCCGGGGCAATAAGGACACAATTTGTGAGAACCTGGGGACTCTGGTTGGTTGGGCGTTCTTCTTCCACGTCCTGATCCTGATCTATCAACTCTTGGTTTATCATCCCCATCCACCTGGGAGCAAATGCAACTGCCTGGGGCTGCCTGCAGCCTCTGACTCATGCTCTAGGGGACAAAGGCCTGTCTCTGGGCTCCAGAGCAGAGATCTCTGCAAAGATATCCTTAATCCGAATCCCAGCAGGAAAGAATCTGCCCAGCTGGCTGCTGGGAAGTGCTGAGAGCACTGGGTGAGCTTTAAGGTCACTTCCAACCCAAACTATTCTGTGACTGCATGATTTTAAACAATACATTTATCAAGGAATTACAAGCCCATGTCATTCACTGCAGGGATGAGGTGCCTGGACAGAGCTGGTGACCTTATTCCCCAGCACTGCTTCAACTAGGAGTGCCCAGGACTGAACTCAGAGCCCAGGCCCGTGTCAGCAGTGGGGAGGCTCCAGGTGAGGCTGCTCAGCATTCCAGGCTATTAATAGTCCCCTAGGGGGAGCGGGGCTTGGATTTTCACTGCAAGGACTTCCTGCAGCCAGGCAAACCCACCTTGGCTGCTGCAGCAAGTCATTCCACTGTGAGAAACATCCTTCATCCTTGCTTTCCTGGGAGTCTGAGGTAAGGACAAACAGTGCTGCCCAAAAAGCCACAAGGTTTTGCTGCTATGTGGCCTTTCCCCCGTCTCCAGCTGTAGGTGGGTTGTAACTGGGGCTCTAGGAGAGGAGAGAGGCTCCTTTAGGCCCTTTGGATGCTCAGGGATGAAATGGGTGTGAGCCTGTGCTGTAACCTGCTCTCCTGGTTTGCCTGCTCCAGTTAATGAACAGGGCACCTGTGTCTGGATTAGAAGGGGGTAACCCTCTCGATGATTTTATTTTCTGTTAGCGATGATTTTCTTTCCATGATCAAAAAAAAAAACTTCAGGATGATCTGTTTAGCAAAGCTGCCTGTGAAGAATACTGGGAAAGAGGGAAAGGATGTTTTAAGGCACACTGGGAGTCCATAAAGACTCCTTATTTCCTTGCTCAGAGCCAGACATCACCCTGTCCCTCCTGCTTGCAGGATGTCAAATCATTCTGGGGATAACTGTTTCTCTCTAAAGTAAATGGTCTCAAGTTGTGCCAGGGGAGATTTAGACTGAACACTGGGGAAAATTCCTTCATTGAAGGAGTTGTCCAGTCCTGGCACAGCTGCCCAGGGCAGTGGTGGAGTCCCCATCCTTGGAGGTATTTAAAAGCTGTGTGGATGTGACACTTGGGGACATGGGTTAGTGGTGGCCTTGGGCAGTGCTGGGGAATGTTTGGCCTTGATGCTCTCAGAGGGCTTTCCCAACCTGAATAATTCCATGATTCTGTATTCCTTCCCAAGGATGCTGCTGCCACCAACATTCTCCTGTGGGTTTTGCAGGGGGCAGCTCCCCAGGAACCAGGGCTGTCCTTACCTTTGCTAACTCCTCCTGGGAGGTGCTGTGAGTTGAGAGGGAGGGGGCAAATCCAGCAGCACCGTTTCTAAAGGTTTTCCACTCCCTCTGACCTTGAAAAAGCCATTTTCACCTTGCTGTGTCTCAGCCAGGGTTGCTGCTCACTGTGCCTGCGCTGCTTTAGGGGGGATGTGACTGCGCCATGGGGAGACGGGGGAAGTTTATTGTTTTTTAGCTTTTCCTCTGCTTCCCTTTTTCCTACCTCATTAAAAAAAAAAATAAGTTTGCATTCAGAATTTAAATACAACGTGAATCAGGTCCTAGGCATGTAAGAGCATCACGTGGGGCTGTTTATCTCCTAAGGCAGAGGCAGAGTGTGTGTACATAAAGGAACCACCTCTGGAACCCCCTGGCCTCGGTTCATCCAGGCTCTGGGGACCAGACCCAGTGATTCCCACTTGCAGGAGGCTCCCTCCCTCCTCCTGCCACCATGAGGATATTCCTGCCTGAAAAGGAAGTAGCAAAGAGATTTTGCTAGTCCAGGAAGCGGCTGTTTGGGGGTGTCATCTGCATTAAACCATGGATTTCCACCAGCTTTGCAGGAATTCAGCCCCTCTGCTGCTGTCACTAGATCAGCAGATTTGGGAGGCATTAGGAAGGGGAAGCAGCTGTTTGGAGCCATGGAAAGATCCTGGCTGTGCCTGGCACAAGTCTCTGAAAGAGCAGGGAGTGCTGGCACTGCTGGGTGTGGGACCAGACAGGGAACAGAGGGAACATCAGCATCAGCCACAGCTAATCCTGTCTGTGCCAGCCTGTCTGAGCCAAGCTGGCTCCTGGAGCCAAGGACTACAGCAGAATAACCTTGCTCATCCCTGCCCTGAGCGGGTGTGTGTAGCTGCATCCCAAAGCAACCCCAGGAAGCACAGCCTGTCCTGGGAGATTTGGGTTCTTGCATCCAGCGCCTCATTCTACAGCTCTCTTCAAACACAGGCATGATTTTCCTTTGCAGTGGGATTTAAGCAGCTTGAGTATTTTTTAGGCATGACATACACCTAGCTGGGTACTGGTGCGTGGTTGGTGGGTCCCAAGTAACTCATGGAGGTAGATGGGTAAGTAACATACAGCCTGACTTGCTCTGAAATAAGGGCTAAAAGAGATCCAGACAATCCCAGAACCTGCTGAGGTTTGAGATACAAGCAGGAAGTGACTCAGGGATGGAAATTTGAGCCCTGTACCTGGCTGGAGGGGTGAGGCTGTGACAGGGAGGACTTTTTGCTTTTAGTCGGTGAGGATGAGGAGGTGGCTGTGACTGGCAGTGGCTGGCTGGCTGACAGTGCTCTGCAGTGGGACCGGGCTGCGTGCCCAGCTCTGGTCTGGGAAGGGGTCTCAAACCCCAGCCTGGTGGGACAAGGAGCAGTGTGGGGAGAAGGGAAGCAAAGCTGGCATAAAACTTCCCCAAGGTGCAGCATTTCAGTGTCCTCCCTGCACTGTGCAGAGCTTCTCCTTGGCAAGTCAGTTTGCCATTCCTTAACTCACTGCCAGGGATCATCTCAGTAGGAAATCCATAACCCTTGTGGGGGGAGGCTCATACTCCTTTTGTCTGTGGTCTACACACAGGCATCCTAATTTATCAGGCTGTCCCACTCCTAGGTGTTTTTCCCAGTGTGTCCCCCACACTTTGTTGCTGTGTCTCATATAATTGCTGCAAATCCAGGCAGGATTTGAAGGAGAAACAAATGGAGTAGCAGAGGGGTCAGTGCTGCAGGGACAGCCCTGAACTGCTGAGCCAGCTCAGCCCCAAATGACAGGGGACGTGGAGATGCAGCCTGGGCTGTCTTTACCACCCTGAGGCCCACTCTTGGCATCCTGCCACTCCAGATCCCAGCCCTTCTCTCTGGATTGGAGCGCTCTCTTCCTCCCCTCCCTGATCTCCATCTTCATGCAGTCTGCAGAGGTGCATTGTGGGANGGGATGCCGCTGGGATGGGGGCGCGGGGCCGAGGGGCCGGGGCTCCTGGCTCCCGACCGCGGGACGTGCGGATGTCCTGCGCAGGGTGACAAAGCGAAATGGAGACGCGGAGCTACCTGCTCAAGGTGAGTGTCCACCTCCTCGCAGCCGCCCGGGACGGCGCCGGGGGCTGCCACGCCGCCTGCCTCTGGAGCCGGCACCCCACAGCTTTCCCCGTTAAGAGGCAAAAAGGGCTTTTTTGACCCCCAAACAAGGAGCACGGTGAGGATGGCCGGCCCCGAGTGGCTCCCTTTCCGTCCCACCCCCCGTATTTTGCTCCCTGAAGGTCAGGCAGCCACAGGAGGAGTTTCTGCAAATTGCACGGGCGCTTTCTGCCCGCTTCCTGCCCGCTGCTTCCTGCTGCCTCCGCCACGTACCTGCAGCCCCCGCCGCCGCCTTTGCGGGCTGTGCCGTCCAGCCCGAGGGGAGCCTTTCCGCCTGATCCGAGCTGGGCCGGCGGGAAGGAGAGGCCTTGGATGCCGCAGCAGCGCTCCGGAGGCAGGAGGGCGCCGGGGACGGGGAAGCGGAGCCGGCCATGTGCCGGAAACAGGGCTGCTGGGAGGGAGGAGGGGAAGCAGCATCCCCAGCTAAGCCCCTCCAGCCTTGGCAGGAGAGCTGGTGCGCCTCCCTGAAGGGTTTTGAGCAGTTTTCCAGCTGCTTTTGCCCTCTCATCTGCATGGACAGTGGGATTTGTTTGCTTTTTGCTCTGCCTGGATGGATTTAATGACTCTGTTTAATTCTGTCAGTCCTGAGGCAGAAGGCAACCAGGAACAGCCAGCAGCTTGGTTCAGCCTTCACCTCTTCTGAGGAAGGGGGGTTGTTTTGTTGAGCAGGGGAGCTTGATATCAATTAGGGGGTGTGTTCTTTGATTTAACCCTGGGCTTGTGCTGGAGAGTAGCTCACAAAGGGAAATCTGCCCCAAAAAAAACCAAAGGAAGGAAGATATCAGAGGCAGTAGTGCCTATTTTAAGGGAGAATATTGCACCGAAGGAGTGGGAGGGGGGTGGATAGCAGACCAGGCCTCCTGAGTCATGGTGGGTACTTCCAGGGAGAGAAGCTTTAGGGATGTCTCAGGCTCCTCAGGCTGATGTCCCTGCTCTCTGTGCATCCGTGTGCATCTCCGTGATGTGTGCTTGCAGGGACCTGTTGATTTGTTCCTGTTTACTCCTCTGTCCCTCTGGTGGCTTCTGGGGAGGGGCAAAGGGGGAAAGAAGAGGATTTTTAAAATTGAATTGAGGTCAGGCTGGCAGAACTTGGGCATTGGGACAAGGGGAGGAAACCTCCCGCTGCAGCCCCATTTTCCTGGGTGGGGCTTGGGCAGGATGCCGTCAGGAGAGGGAGGATGGACTATGCTGGATTAAGCTCCCTGCTGCATCTCAGGACTGACCTCCAAAAGTCTGACCTTCACAGGTTTGACCTTCAGCGTTTTCTATCTGTTCTTTCTTAGCCACGGTGCCCAACACCAATACCTAACCCTGTGATATTGTGGTAGGGTGGGGGAAGAAATCCCAAATCTCCCCTAAATGTGGATTTTCATCCTGCTGCATCCATCCCCTCCCCTGGCAGGCTGCTGGGATGGTGGGCTGGAGAACACCCTGGCACAGTGTTCCCATCCTGCATCAGGTGTTTGGGCTGGCAGACAGGGCGGAGGGTGGGATGGAGCTCCCTGAGCAGGGATTTCCGTGCTGGAGGAGCTTTGGCCATCCTTCCCCAGATGCTTTCCAGCTTTCTCTAGGGAAGGAGAGTGCCCTGGTGTTGCTGCACTAGGTAAGGGATGGGTTTTACCCCAGAGTGTGGGAAGCCTCCCTGGAAGGTCACTGCCTCGTCTGGAATTGTCCCCTCATCTGCCTGCAGTGGCTTCTTAGATTTCAGCTGCAGAGCAACAGTTTTCAGGCTGATGCCTGCAGATCCAGGGGCTGCCAGATTCCAGACCCAGCTCTGTATGTGAGGAATTGCTTCCAGAATATTTTTGCTGTCCGCAGCTGATCCACAAAGGGGGTGATGCTGCGTCAGGCAGAAGGGATGGATTTAGGATGCCCATAAAATGGGGAGGGATGGTGAATTTGCTGCTGCTTCCTGCAGTGGTTGGGGCTGTTTCACTGTGTCACATACATCCCTCATCCCTTTTTGCTTGTGGATATTGAATTTGGGATACAGGACTGGGAGGAAGATGCCTTAAAAGCAAGATCTGTCTGAAAGGGAATCAGCCTCCTGTAGCTGGGGACTGGCTCATGGCTGCTTGGGGAGCAGCACCACAGATTGGAAGCATCTGCTCTCTTCCCAAAGGCTTTTCCCAAGTGCTGGCAGGCCCAGGGCTTTGTGATGGGAAGGAATGGGTGTTCACCCTTTTCCAAGAGACAGGGAATGTTTGCTGACCCTGTCATGTTATCCCTGAGCTGGCACCACAGACCCGGAGCTGAGCAGAGACCTGAGATGAGCCCCATGGCCCCAGCCAGGGTGTTGCATTGAATTTTTGGCTCTGGGAGGGCTGAAAAAAGATTAAAAAGAAATGAATGGAGTGTGTTTGCAAAAGTCAAGACATGAGGAGTGGCCCAGGGTAGGGTGCAGGATGCACTCAGATCCCTCTCAGGTATCATGGGTTAAGGCTCCAGGATTCCTGTTGCTGCAGTGTTCCCCATTATTGCTCCAGTGATTCGATCCAGTGTCCTGACAAATAGCTGCCATGGAAAAAAAAAAGTCATCCTGGCTGAGAAGCCTTTCCTTTGTTTCCTGACTTTCTGTCTTGGGGTGAGGGATGCTCAGCCCTGCCAGGGAGTGGCTCAAGATCTAACATCTCATGATTTTTGAAGGGTAAAAGCTACCATTTTGTTCTGCTACAAAAAACTCGGAACTATACAGGGGAAAAGATAATTTGATTTTGTGTCTGAGGGGAGTTCAAACCCAAGATTAAAGCGAGGTTAGCACAGCAAATTGAAGTGCTCTGAACTCTGTTTTGGGGGCTTGGGGACTGTGTCAGGACCCTGAGGACCAGGCTTTGCAGCAGGGTATTTCCAATCCAGCCTCAGCAAAGTATTTCCAGATTCTATTGAATTCTAGGAATTATTTTGCTATAAGAGATATCAGAGTGCTGCTGTATGAAGGGGGGGGGGAGAGGCTGGTGGCACTTGAGGGGCCTTGCCAGACGTGACTTCTCTTGCCAACAGCAGGCCAGGGCCGTGCCGGGTGTGACTCAGTGCCCGCCCCTATGAAGTCAGTCGGAGCACGTGGCTGGAGGCAAAATCTCGCTCTCACAGCTGTTTGGTAGCGCCTGCTGTTTGCTGTTAACGTGGTTGTGTACAGGCAGGGTGTCTTACCAGGGTGGGCTGGAGCTGCATTTGGGGTTAAAACCGCACAAAAGAACACAGGTTGAGCCCCTGGCAGGAGTGTGATGTGTCTGCAGCGCTGCCTCCATCTGTCAGAGAATAAAATGTCTGCCATGTCCATCCCAGCAGCTCTTTGGGGACAGGATGTGTGTGGCTTGCAGAGGTGATGCTCAACTCAGAGCTTGTCATCTGCAGAGGTTGTGGTGCAGAAAAAGATCACACATGTCCTGTTCCTGGGCTCTTGCTGGTGGGGAATCTGAAGTGCTGTGTCACCTGTATGGGCAGCATGGCCGAGCAGCCTCTGGAGAGGACACTGGCACCGTGTCACACCTCTGTGCAGCCGGTGGCCCAGGGTCTGCATCCCAGAGCCCTCCCCTGTGCACATGGAGGGCAAAGCCACTTTTGCTGGGCTACAGGAACCCGTTCTGTTCCCACATCTCACCTTAGTGCCAGATACAACCCAATCTCTGAGTGCATTGCCCAGCCTGGGTGAAAGGCGATGTGGCTCAGTGACACTGGGAGAAGGGGGGTCCTGGCCACGCTCTGGGGGCTGTGGGGGCGGTGGGTGCAGATTTTTGATCACTGGCAGCACCAGCTGGACCAGTGAGGAGCATGCTGGGGCTCAAAACAGCCGCAGGAATTGCCGCAGCCATGGAGCAGAGGCTTGGCTGGCAGATCTCTCCCCATGGCAGTGATTTGAGGCTGCTGCCACTGCTAAAATACTTCCAGCATCTGACACTCTCCACAACAAGATTCAAAGGGCTTGTTTGAGAGGGAAATGTTTAATCCAGGGACAGGGGGAGGGATGTGGGGAGTAACAACAGACTGGAAAAGGATTCATAAATATCTCATCAGAGTGAAGTGGGTCACCAGTGTTTGCTGCAACTTGGTGCTGCTGTCTCTGAGGGTTGGATTTGGGAGGGCTGGGAAGCACAGCAGGCTCCTGTACAGTCTCTCCCTGGCTATGCAGCACTGAGGCCGTTTAGAAGCGTCTGTGACAAGTGACTCTGCTGGCGTGGGGCTTGCGTTGCATTTTATCGTGTTTGCCATGCGTTGCGTCAGGAGCTGGGGGCCGAAATAGCCTGGAAGGGAGCTAAAATCCTCCTTGGGGAGCTGCTTACGGCAGCTGAGAGAACACAAGCTCCTTATGTAAAGCTGCTTTAATATTTATGGTAATATCAGAGGCGGTGCATTACCTCATCCATCTTCGCTGCACTTCTTGGGCATGGGGAAAGGCTTAGTCACTACTCTGCCGTCCCTCTCCTGGGTGCTCGCCTGGCATCTCCCTGCCTTTAACACGTTTGTTCCCCTGTCAGCTCAGAAAAAGGGAGAAATGCTGGTTTTCCCCATTGGAAATGGGGAGTTGAAGCACTGGGAATGCTGCTCAGTTGCAGGAGGGGACTGGACACAAATCCTTCCAGCCCTGAGAGATCACTCCACATGTGGCAGAGAGGACAGGAACAGATCTTTGAGGACACTTCTCAAAGGACAGGGTGGTCCAAGCTGCATTCCTCAGGGGTTTGATGAGAAGGTGGAGGAGAGTGGGATGGTGAGAGTGCTAGGAAAGGAACTCCTTCTGCTGCACCAGAGCCACCTTTGGTGCCAACTGCTGTTTCCTTAGGGAGCACAAGGGTCTGTCTGTCCTGTGCACAAAGGGATGAGTGCCTTTCTTCCAGAGTGACAAAGAAAGGAAGAGCAGATTAGAGGATAAGGCTCTTTTGCACAGCATTGCTCCAGGTCAGATGTGGTCAGTAGCTATCTCCAAGATGGATGTTTCCAACTGGAGGACACCTGGAGTTTAGGGATGGACCTTTGTTGCAGGATAAATCCTGATACATAACCTCACTCTATTGTCAAATCCATCCTTGCTGCCAGTCTCCGTGTGGCAGTTGAGAATCAGATGGAAATGCGCTGCTTTTCATAACATAGGAAAAACCCTATGGATGAGCTTCCCACTGCACCCCAGACCCACACCCTGGAGCAGCTCCTCAGTCTTGCAAAGTGATTGACTTTCCCTTTCACATGGAAGCAGTAGGGGAGGATGAGAGGATTTGGGGGTGGGATGGAGCTGGTCCCTGCAGAGGGAAAGGGCCATCCTGATGGAGCTGTGCTGTGGCACAGCTTGGCAATGACTCATCCGTTCCGTTCGGTGCAGGATTGATGCAGCTTTCATCTGTGCATGCAGGAGACAGATGAATAGATGTGTTTGGTGATTTGCTGGGATTTGAGGCAGGAAAGTGCCCTTCAGGGAGCCAAGGGAAACTGTTCCTCTGCTGGCCTGTTGCTCCAGCGGAGGGCAGCTTGTTGCGCTGGGTGAGTCCGACTGCACTGACCTTGAGAGCATCCCAGGGGAGCTGTGATGTTTGTGTGCCAATCTTTGCAGCAGCAGCAATTTGGAAGGCTTTCCTTTTCCTTTTTCTCCTTTATCATCCCTGGTTTTATTATGCTGGCTCCCTCTTCCCAGCTTGGGAAAGAGCCGGTTAGCTGCTGGCAATGAGAATCTCCCTGAAAGGGCACTGATTGTTAAACAGAAATAGCATGGAGCAGGGAAAAGGGAGGGAATGAAGCCTGTCTCCTACAGAGTCTTATTCCCAAGCACTGCTGCCTGTGTAGGAGGCAGAGAGGGAGCTGGAAGGGGGAGGAATGGGTAGACAGGCAGAGACAGCAACTGACAAGAGAGAAGGGAGGAATAAAAAGATGTGAGGAGCTACAAAGAAGAAAGCAAAGGTAGGAAAATGTGTCATTAGAGGAAAACTTGGTGTGATGAAATGAGGGAAGAGCAGGAGACAAAGGAATGGGGGGGAACCCTCATGTGCAGGCTTAGTTTCTGGAAATGAGGAAAGCACCTCTTCCTTCAGTCTAGGGGAGGCAGAGGTGCTTAAAGATGAGCCCATAATCATGCCCTTGGAAATACAGGATGGAGAGGAGAGATGATTCTCAAGGTGGGGAGCTAAGAGCACACAGAAGAGGGTTAAGTACTAGGATGGAAGAGGATGTGCTGCTAAGGGTACCCAGGATCCAGAGAGGAGGAGGAGTCAGGCCAGAGCGTCTGGAGAGGTGCTGGGTGGTCCTGTGGCTACTTGCAGTGATGGAAAACCACAGACAAAAAGGCTTTTATGTGGGCACTTAAGAATTGCCAATATTGATTTTTGGCTTAGTTTGGTTTCTACAGCTTTTAAAACCTTTTCTAAGCTGTTTGAGGGTTTTGTGTTGCTTTTAGTGGAAATTCACTTAGAATCAGGAAATTCTGTTTGTGGTAGGATTTGTCCTGTCTGTGCAGGGCATGGTGATAGGACAAGGCTGCACAGCCCAGCGTGAGCTCCAAGCAAAACCAGCTTTCCTGCCCACAGGAATCTGGATCAATTAGAGGTATGGATAAATCCTGAGGTGCCTGGGCTGTGCAGGGTCCCCATTTCTCAGCAAAAAGCTGACTTTGCCCTCTCCGTGATTTACCTCACGATCTCCATAGGCTGCACATGGTTTTCCTAGGGAAAGAGCAGAAGTTTAATGCTTGGTCCATGTTCTGTAACCACACGAATATCAGAGTGTGTGAGTGGCCCAGTTAACAGATATCAAAACAATAAAGAAGGTAATTTAATATTTATGCCACCATTAATCTGACTCTCCCTGCTTTAACCTCTGAGCCCACTTCAGTTGTGGGCTCCACTTACTATTTTCTTTGTGTCTCATTGTCCTGGATTGAAAAAAAAGGATAAATTGGTCCCAAACCAGAGGAGCAGAGTCCTGGGAGTGGCTGTGTGCAGCCTAGCCCTGGATTTATGTAGGTCTTGTGCTGACAGAGAAGTATGGATGCTCTCTGGAAGCATAGGAAAAGGTGAGGCAGGTGATACCTACAGAAATATTACAGAATGAGCACTGAGAGGAAAATATTCTTACACTTGGCCAGGCCTGTGTTTCCCTCCCCTGTTCTAAGCCACAGTGAGGTCTGAAGCTGGATGAGCATCCGGGGTGGTTTTGTTGGTACAGGATGCCCAAGTGTCTAAGCAAACTGTGAGAGTGGCACAGTTTGGGCTTTCCAAAAGGGTTTAGTATCCCACACTGGGGAACACAAGCATTTTCCAGATGCAGTCAATGAGAAATACGGCGTTTTATGGTCACCAGGCCTGGTACAGCGTGAGGAGCTAGAAGATCCTTGTGGGTCCCTTCCAACTTAGGATATTCTGTGAGACCTATGGAATTCCATGATTTTGGTGCTGCAGTTCCCTCAGTCTGCTCCAGCTGACTGGCACTGGAGCAGCTGGTGGCCACCAAGCAATGGCTGGCAAGGGAGAACAGGAGAGGAAGGTGTTTCCATTTTATACTTAGGAGTCATAAGGTGTTGCCCAGTTTTGCTCTAGACCCAAACTTGGCATTTCTGTGAGATTTCCTCCATTCCTGCCTAAATGGAGATGAAAGCCCCATGTTTGTCAGCCTCTTTCCCAGAAGAGTCAGCAGCAGAGATCATTGCCGCAGCCGTGGGACTTTGTTCCTGTCATTAGAGGGGTGATCTGCCCTCTGAGCCACTGTGGAAAGAACCTTTGCTGGCTGAGGTATTTGAGGAGCCTCTTCAGCTCTCAATCCAGACAATGAGCTCTGATTTCACTTAGCAGGCAGAAAGCTCCTGGCAGGCTCCTGGCAGCCCTGAAGGTCAGCGGGGAGCCTGCAAAGCCGGCGGCTCGCATCCGGTGCTGCCTCCTGGTTACTCTTTATTTCCCGAGCTCAGAGCTGATGTGGCGCTGAACTTCCAGAGCCTGGTGGCAAAATGCCCAGTGCATTGTCCTCTCCTCTCATCATATGGAAGTGCAGCCACAGGAGCGCCATCCCCAGCTCACCCTGCCCTACCAGGCTTGTGGGCTGAGGTTGTTGCTGTGGTTTTCATCCCTTCAAAGCCCACTTTGTCCCTTTGCTGAATCCCTGTGGTGCAGCCATGCTGTTCACCACTTACATCAGTTCCCTGGGGAAGATAGCCCCAGCTGATCACCAGCATCCTGTTTGGCTCCATGGGTAAGTCCAGCAAACCCTGAAGGGAGATGACAGGAGTGAGATGTCTCTATCACCAAGAGATCCAGCTCTGCAGTAAATTCATGCAGTCAATTGTCTGTTTTGCACCAGCTGAGGATCTGGCACTTTGTTTTGCTGTTGCTCCACCAAAATGCTGGAAAGAATAATCCTTTTATTCCTGGTACCTGTGAGAACTGAGGAACTAATCCTATTTTCCTGCAGTACCCATGTGGAGGGAGAGTATCACACAAGATCACATATTAACCACTTCCTAAATGGACCTTGGGATAGTGCTGCAAAAGGAGGGGCAGAGGGTGAGACAAGCAGGGAGGATCTATGCATCTGCTTTCTCATGGAACAAAGTGTTCTCTCCTTACCCAGAAGGAATGGAAAGGGTGAGCAAAGACAAAGTAAGATTTATTTGGTTGGATGTGAGTTTGTCATTGCTGACCAATGGCCTCACACACACAGCCAGGATGGACTTGGACTGTGGATACCCAGATGTGGCAGTCAGTCCAAATTGTTTGATGTTCCTGTTTGATATTAGGAAAAAATCCTTCCCTGTGAGGGTGCTGAGGCCCCCGGCACACATTGACCAGAGAAGTTGTGGCTGCCCCATCCCTGGAAGTGTCCAAGGCCAGGCTGTACAGGGCTTGGAGCCCTCTGATCCAATGGAAGGTGTCCTGTGGCTTGAACAAGGTGAGCTTTAAGGTCTCTTCCAACTCAGGCCATTCTCTGGTTCTGTGATTGTTGCAGGCACAGAGCCTGTAGTAAATGCTCTGAATGGAATTCACAGTTCTGAAAGAAGGAGCCAACAGTTTTCCAGTTTTCCTTTCTGTCCTCTGTCACCTCCAGGCAGAGCAACCCTCTCACTCATCTCTCCTTGCTCTGCTTCCCCCTCCAGGTACTATATCATGTCCAGGTAGGACACTGCCAGCGTAACAAGCATCTCAAGACAACTGCTCCCAGGCCTTGAGCTCGGGTGGCTCCTCTGCTTCCTGCAGCAGCCAGGCAAGGGAGAAGAGCTGGGATAGCCCTGTGTATCCAGTTGCTGCCCACAGCACCCCTAGGATGGATTCCAAAGGCAACGTCCGAAGCGGAAACAAACCTGATGCCAAGGCCGCCAGCTCCGGGAAGCTGGAAAAGCCCAACCCTGGGCCTGCCATGAATGCAGACAAGAAGGAGGCCCCCAAGGAGCAGCCTGCTCCTGCCACGGCCACCAAGAAGGCAGGCAGTGACGCCACCATCGCCAACAACCACAGCAGCCTGAAGCCCAGCCCCGCGGCCACGGAGACGCAGGAGGCCGGCGGCCAGTCCCCTGACTCTGACCACAAGGGAAACAGCTCCGAGGAGTCACCGGGCAGCTTCTTCGACAACATGAAGCCCTTGATCATCGTCGGAGGAGTGGCGGTGGCTGCACTGGCTGTGATTGTGGGAGTGGCATTCCTAGCTCGGAAAAAATGAAGACCGAGACGGGGTGGGGATGAGAAACCCAGCCCAGCTGTACAGCTCCTTTTGAGACAAATGCATGCAGAGAAATTCTATACATAGCTATATATATATAGAGAACGAGCTAGATAGGTCAACAACAAACACCAACTGCAACTCCTCCAGAGTCTTGTTCAAGACAACTGTGCCAGTCTGACCCGCTGTGGGTAACTCCATGCACTCAGTGTGTTCTTTCATGTAATATATCTTGGCTTATACCACTGTGTATGGATTACAGCTTCTCCTGATCGGTGTAAATGACGGTGTCCCCTCCCCTCCCCTGCTGTCCTCCCTGGGAGCCATCCCTCCCCCCCGCCTTGCAGTCCCGTTTTCAAGTCCAAAGTGTTCTACGTCCCATCTGGAGTCCCCACTTTGTGTTTTGGTTTCTGTTTGGTTCTGTTTTAACTTGGGCTGTGGTAAAGAAGATGGAAGGGGAACGCTAACACCCAGCTTGCCTGTCGCGCTGGGCTGGGGGTGTTTGTCCAGCCCCTCTGGGACAAGGGAAGGGCAGGGGCAGTGGCAGGGAGGAGGCAGCTCCCTGACCCAGCAGCCACGGGTGATCCCTAATGGTGTCTGTGTACCTGCTGCTCATCATCCCACCTTGGAACACCTGCCTGGGAAGTGCTCTGCAGGAACCAGGGCGGCTGCAGCGTGGCAGAGCCAAGCGTTAGCCTGGGATGTCACATCAGGTCACTCCTCTGGCTGAGCTGCCAGTGGGACAGTGACCACAGGGGCTGTGCTGTGGCCCAGAGAAGTCTCATTGCAGCCTTCAGGATCCCAGGGCTCGCCAGGGTCACGTGGGCAGCGTTTGGGATAGAGAGAGTTTGTTTTGGATCTAGTATTTCCTAAAGTCAGGCTGGGCTTTGCAGGGTGCTATGGCCTCAGTCCAAGCTCCCTTGAGGTTGGCTGGACTATTTGTGTTCATTGTTTTGGGCTTTGGATAAGGCCTTTCACTGGATGTTTTCCCCCACTGAAGGCTGTGGTCTCTCAGCACATGGGAAGACAGGAAAAGGGGGAGACATGAGCTGGTCTTAGGGGCAGAGAGGACTTGGGACCCCATGAGAATAACACTGACCTACCTGCTTCATACCAGGGAAACCCCTTTCAAGAGCACTGGAGTCTGTCCTGGCTGGATTTCTTACCTCCCTTTTGTGACAGTAGTAGCAGGGATTTGTCCACATTTTGGAAATGGAAACAAATTCTCAGCCCTCAGAAGCAGCCTGATGTCATGGGTGAGTACCTTGGCACTAAAGCCAGACATTGTGAGGGGGAGGAGAGAGGGTGCTTAGCGCTTTGGCTGATGCTGAGCACTAAACAGCAAGAGGTGTGGAGATCTGGCTCTGAAAGCTTCCTTTAGGCTTCTCATGGCTGCTGCAAAACAGAGTGTTACAAAAACCCTTTACTTTTTGGGTTTAAGCTGGGTCAGAGATTAGATGAGGTCCAGTGGGAGCTCAGCAGCAGCCACAGCGCATGGGCAAGAGTGATTAGAGAGAGGCTGTGACCCAGTGGAGTGAGTTCTGTTACAGGGCCCGTTGTGCACCTTCAGCTGAGATGGATGGCTGAATTCAGGGGCTGCAGGGATAGAGGGAGCTGTGCATTCCTCAGGTACTGCCTGTGCAGTGTCTGCCTCTGGCACAGTCCCTGGACAGGACGGGGCTGGGGGGGGCATAACCTGACCTGGCAATTCTTCTCTTGGCTCACGTCTGTCTTATTGACCCCCAAATCAGACCTGCTGAAAGCACATGGTCTTGGAAGGCATAGGCTACTCCTATGGTGACCTCAGAAAATATTCCCAAAGGTGCATGGCCTCTGGGAATATCAGATGCCATGTCCTGCAGTGGGAGGTTGATGCCTCCACCTTTGCCAGCACAGAGACAGGGGTGGGCGTGTTGGGCTCATAGGAGTTTTGGGAAGCAGGGCTACAGCTCCAGGTAAGATCCTGGTAGCCTAAAGCATTCTTGGCATGAACTGTGGATGTGCTTCCCAGCAGCAGTGTGTCACTTAGAACCTGGGGAAGGGTTAGAAGCAGAAGAGTCCTCCTCTCCCCTCAGATCTCTGAAGCACAACTTTGCAGGGAAATTTTCACAGGGAGTTTTGCTTACGTTGCTCAGAAGGAAGGGAAATCACTCCTTCCTGCTCCAGTTCAAGTTTTGCCAAGTAGGGTGGTGATTTTCAGGCAGTGGCTTCTGTTTTCAAGAGATGTTTCTACCTTTCCTGTCCTGTCCCTCCCACTCAGCTCTGGCCTAGGATTGTTTTTAGCAGTGTGTGACATTAGGCACAGCATCTATCTATTCTGCCCTGACCAGCATAGATAGATTGGGGGAGGAAAATGAAGCACCTGCTTCACTCGAGTCTCCAGTTTTACTTTCTAAAATGTTTTTATTTCCTTGTCTTCACCTTTGGCAACAGAAGGGGGAAAACCAATTCTCAGCCAATGGCCTTAACGTTTTCTCCATCTCCAAACCCCCCTGCCCTTAGAGCACTTGAATGCAAGGCCACCACTTTCATCCAGAAACACCACAGAGGTGGTGATGGGGCTGCAGCTCCTCGTCTGGGCACGTTGCTCATTTGAGCCCTCCCTGCATGGCAAACCCAGTATGTCCTGTTTGTAAGGGATTTTTGAACGTGCTATGTCCTGTTCCCAAGGGATTTTCCACTTCCTGTGATCTCTTAACAGTCTGCTGTCCAGGTTCAGCACCTGGAACCCACCTCTTTGGCAGTTTGGTTTGGAAAACATCTGTCTGTGTCTGCGTGCATGTGTGTACCACCCTGCCTTGAAGCACATCCTGCGTGTGTGTGTGTACAAACCTTTGTGTTGTATTGCTGCAGTCTGGGAGGAGGAGAGAATCCAAGCTGGAGATGCCCCTTCCTTCATTCCCTGCATTCACACCAAGTGTCTGTGACGTCTTTTCTGTGCCATTCCCACCACGCCATGCAGCTCCTGAATTCCTTTCTGGTCCTGGTTTCCCCCCAGTGCAAGGAGTGTCTGGCTGGCGAAGTGCTGAGTGTGTGGTGTGCTCGGAGCCCCGAGCCCCTGCTCCCCTCCCTGGATAGTCGTGTGGGTTCTTTGCTTTAAAATGAGGCACTTTTAGACTATCCTGGACTGTGCTGTAGCACTTTTCCAAGTGTGGGTCTAGTGTTGACCCGGGCAGATCCAGCGTAGATGCCACAGTGCACCGCAGTCCTGACTTGCAAACACCTCCTGTCCTGCCTTACTGTGCCAGGCTGTGCAGTGCTTTTGTTCTGAGCCAAAAATGTCCAGCGAGCACCAGGCCGAGGGAGCAAATCTCCCTCTCTCAGCCTCAAATCTGTCGAAGCAGAAGGCTTAAATGACTGAACTCGCTGTGCTAAATAAATAGTTGTCTTTTCTCATACTGAGCACATGCCGTTATTTGCTTGATGTCCTTCTTTGTGTGTTTTTTGTGGTATGAAGTCCTTCCAGTGACATCTCCGTGGGGAGAGTGAATTAACACTTAAAACTAATCAGAGTCTGTGCTTGGGGTTTGAAGAGATCTAGATTGCTAGTTTACTCTTTTGATCAAGTCGATAAATTATAAATTGGCAAAGCTGGTTTCAGACCTTTCAGCTTATCACCAAAACTCTCGATTCAATCACTGCACCCGATCTCAATATCTTTTTAGGGAATCATAAATTTTAGTTCAATTTAAAGATGTCGTTGTGCTGTCTTGGACAACTCAGTAGAAGGTTTTTGCTGCTTCTATTTTAAGAGAGATGAAATGGATTATGCTTCTGCTTCCTCTTTGTACTAATTTAATACCCTGTGGATAAGTCCTGTTATTCCTAACAGTGTTGCAGCAGGATGCAAACAAATCTGGCAGCCAGGGCATAATGCTGCAGCATTTTTGGGAGGGTAAGAACGCATTCCTGCAGGTGCTGTTTGCCTGAGGCTCACTTAAAGCAGTCAAAAGTCACTTGCCCTGAAGCATTTCTTAGTTTCCTCGGGCTGGGTGATAAATTAAGCATCCATTTTTCTCTCTGATGGACTAACGTTTAAGGGTTGATCCACAGAATACTGAAAACAAGGGGAATTTTTCCATTGGCTTCACCATGCTCTGGCCTTTGAGTTCGTGTTGGCACCAGGGATACGATCACAGGTCATCATAAAATCATCTCAGTTACACATTTATTTTTAAACTGACACAAGTGTTCCTTAGGCTGAGTGTAAGGAAAGTCTCCTCCGAGGCAGGGCTGCTTATACTGGCATCAGGATTTGTGTAAGAACAACAGTGGAGCAACCAAAAACCCCTAGAGCTGTGAGAGATGATTTATGCCTTAAAATATTCCCTACTTTTCCTGGAAACGCTACTGGGATTTAGAATTCAGCAGCCTCCTAACTATTCTTAGAATTGCTTGAAAATAACAGTGGTGAAGATTGGAGAGGAAAATGATTCTTTGAGAAACGAACCTAAAAAGGAAGGCAATGAAAAAATATGTTTGAAAGGTGAAATTCTTGGAATTTCAATCAGCTCCATGGCAAGCTTCAAATCAGTGAAGATTCTGAGAGGGTGCAAGGAAAAGAGCAGAGGAGTGGAGAGAAAAAGCACTATTAAATTATCTTAATAGCCTTGGTAAGGACATACTAACTTTTATATCCTCTCCCCCCCTTTTTTTTTTTTCCTCAGAAAAAGGCAAAAATGACCAGCTCCAATTCCATGCAAATTAACCTCTGCTAATTGCCTTTTCCAGATGAATTCCTGCTGGCTCTGTGCAATGTTAAAGGGTTAGAAAAATACCTGAAGTTTTCTACAACCAATTTTGCATGATCAAGGGGAATTGCCAGGACATTAGGAGGGGCTGTGTTCTCTTTTCACGAGCTTTGCTATGACAAGGACTGCAGCCTGCTTGCACTTCCATCCTCCTGGTCTATGCCTTCATGCTGGGGCAGGAATGCTGATTCCCTTCCCAGGCCATGTAGCACCTTGCTGTGGTGTCATTCCCTTCACCACGAAGCTGGGAGAGGTCCATAGGGGCAGGAAGCAGCATCACATCACGTTCATGAGCTGGCTGCAGTTCTGCTGCACAGGTTGGGCAATTCCCACCATGAAGAGGAATTGGCTTTGATCTGGAGCATAACAGTTCTGTATTCCAGTAAATTCTCACAGTAGGATGTTGGAATTGGGAATATTTCCTGCTATTTACACTGGAGGCATTTGGTCCTTTACTCTTTTGAGGAGAAATCTGCTGATGCTGAGGATCTGCTGGCACATTTTGGGTCTTACAAGTGACACTCGACTGAGAGCCCCAAAAGCCAGGGAGCCTGTGCCCCCATCTAGCAACCCTCAGAAGGTTTAATCCACTGAATAAAGTGGGTTTATGATGACTTTTCCCTCGTTTTTTTGAGACCATCAGTCCAGCCCTGTGACCTGCTTTCCTTTTAAATTCCTTAATTCCTAGGATGCCTGTTCACACCAGATCTTCAGATTCTGCAAATTACAGGTTTCTCATCTGATTCATTGCTTATTCTTTCCTCCTTCTTTGGCCACTGTACTGTATTCCCTTTCCTTTCCCTACTTTCTTCCTGGGCAGCTATGCAGATGTGGCCTCTCTGTAGCCCAAGGCTGGTGCAGATTTTGGGTTGGCTAAGGCAGGTTTTGGGTGGTCCCCCAAAAATACAGGCAGTGCTGGGTCCCCAGACTGTGTGTCACGAAGGAGAATGTGTGCAGCTTTGATCTGCCCTCGACTTTGAGGGTCCAAGTCTGCAATAGGCTGAGTGCTCGTCTGCCACAAGATTTGTAATGGATGACAAATCCCCAGGAAGGTCCCATTCCTGTCCTTCCCTGTCAGTCAGGTGTGAGGTGTTCTGGCTGCTCGAGAGGTGCTGACAGGGTGTGAGCACACACCGCATTTGGCTGCAGCCAGAGCTCCCTGAGCCCTCAGGAGCACCAAAAACAGAGGGGAAAGAGAAGTTTTGAACTTGAGGACCTGTACTTCTGCTGGACTGGAAGGATCAGCTGTCATGCCGGGGTGAGGGTGCAGGAAGTGCAAGGATTGTCTCATTTGAGTGAGCTGATCAGGTGTTCACTAGGTGATAGAGAACTGTGGGACTTCTGGGCCTCGAAAATTCACATTTCATTCAATTGACCATATTAGGCCTCAAAATCCTGTGAGAGATCAGAGCCTTTGGCTTTCCAAATTCATGAGTTTGGATCTACCTTGTACTACAGCTCTGCTCCTTCCTCTGGACAATGTGTGCTTGGATATGCAGTACTTTGGGACTCGTGCCCTCTGCTCTTTGATGCTCTTCAAATCAAATAGACTTTTTTCTGCTGAAAAGCATAACTTGGGTTAAATAGACTTTGGGCTGGCTGTTCCTCTTTCTCTTCTGGTTGTTCCCAGCTTGCAGTCCATGAACAGTTAGTCACTTTTCCATTTCTTAGCCCCAGCACAGCATCCCAATCACGAACGTTCTTTCTGTCTGTGTGATGATGCTGCAGTACCAAAGCTCCCACCAGAACAAGAGGAATCTTTAATCACCTTTCCAACAGTCAAGTCCTGCATCATATCCCTGGTTTTGCCATGGCCACTTCAGGCAGCCAAGCTTCTGGGGCAAGTTGATGAGAAGAAGGGTGCCACACAATTTTGTCTGGTTATAAAAAACAACCAACTGACCAACCAACCAATCAACCAACAAGGGAACAATTTGGCTTTACTGGGTTTTGAGCAGCCCTTCATAACCCTGGTGCCTTTTCCCAGGACTGTTTCAACTGAAGCCTTTAAAAGTTGCAGTTTCACCTCCTTGGGAAACCAACTCTCTTCTAGTGGTAGGTGCAGGCTGGCTATAAGTTTGTGGAGGAACTAAAATCGTAGGAAGGGAAATTGAAAGTCAGATTACAGGAGATTTTTATTTTGGTTTTGATTTGTTTGGATTCTGTTACTTCTCCAGGGACTGATCCAAAGCCTTTGTAAGTCAGACTGAAATGCCTGCTGTTCCTTTGGAAGCCTCAGGCACTTTTCCAACGACATTGGTGGGTTTTGAGTCAGTTCCTGTGTGTTTTCCAAACGATAGGAATTTTCCAGGTGACACCTTGATTTCTTCCCTGTACAACCAGACCTGCTTGTCACTTACACATCTTTACCTGTGTTCAACATACAGGTTTGTTTTTTTTTTTCTTTTTCTCTCAGAAACAACATGCTGCTAGACACATTTCCTGGAGGGAAATGGACACCTACCTACACACAGAGCTATCCAGCTAATTTATACCTTGTTGAATTTATAATCTTGTCTATGCTTCTATGGACACTTTGTATGGGCTGCAGCTCAAATCCTAAAATAGTCAAGAATTTTTTCCTTTCCCATATAGTATTCTATTTACTTTAACTTTGAAAACAAAAAAAAAGCGTATAAATGCAATAATGCAGGTAGACTAGAAATACTAGATTGAAAATTTAAAGTAGTTTAGCTTGTCCCATTGTGACTGACAGTGTTGTATGACACCCAACGCTGTACCCTGACATTTTCCAGGCTTTCTCCGTAGCTGAATCTAGTATTAGCTTTGGAAACCCATTGTGTGAGTGGTGGGTGGATGGGTCGGGATCGTGTGCTCTCTACACACTGTATGTTACTCACATCACAAGCTGTATGGCCACTCCATATGCTGTGAAACTGTAAATGATTCCCAAATACACCTGTAACTCTTACCAGGATTGTGAGAAATAAACTATATATAGATATATATACACACACATAGAGAGACTGTATAATTCCTCCCGTGAGCATCTTCGTGTACCTGGGGGTGCGAATAGAACTGGCTGTGCTCGCTCTGGAGGTTGTCCAGAGAAAGCTGTGGCTGCCCCTTCCCGGGACGTGTCCAAGGCCAGGCTGGACGGAGCTTGGAGCAACCTGGGATAGTGGAAGGTGTCCCTGCCCAAGGCAGGGTGTGGAACGAGGTGAGCTTTAAGTCCCCTTCCAACCCAAACCATTCTATGATTCCTGGATTCTGTGTTTCCTGAAGGCTCAATGTTTTCTAGGATTAGTGATCCCACTGAGAACTGTGAGAAAAGGCAGTTCCTGCCCCAAATAAACTCCAGCCTGCCCAGGGAAAGCAGGCAGAGGATGATTATTGTTATTCCCAGACAGGAACTAAATAGAATCATAGATTTACCCAGAGACACAAGGGAAACATTTTTGATCCAAGAGATTCCCTATCCCATGGGCTCGTCTCCAGGCTTCGCCCTCAGTTCTTTGCTGTGACCTTTCTCCTGCCAAATTTCTCCTGCTGATTTTCTGGTTTTGTTTCTAAGATGGCCTGGGATCACCTCCCAAACAAACCACCTCCTGAGCACTGAGTAATGTCCGTGGGGTCCCTGTGCACGGGTCCCTCTGGGCTCTTAGAGAGGAGCAGGGTTTTGGCAGCACGTGTTACTGCACAGGGTTGATGTCGTATTACACCAGCTCCAGTCAGGGTCCCGGCAGAAGCCTTTTGGAAATCAATTTTTTAAGAACTGGGAAGAAAAATCCTGTAAATTCCACAGGGTCAGGAGAAAGAGCACCCGTCAGCTGCAAAAGCGTAATCATCTGAGGTTTTTGCCATAGAAACACAGCTGGGGATTTGCGTTTTAGTTCGTCCTGACGGGAGCAGGAGATCAAATAAATTCCTGTTTTCTGAGTGGGAATGCTGGAGCTGAGAGGCTGCAATGGGTGGGGACCTGACCCTTCCACTGGCCCCAGTCAGGGTGTGTGGAATTGCACATGCCTGAGGCAGTGCAGGGAGGATGGAAAGAGTTGATGGAGCAGGGGCTGGAACAGCACTGTCCTTTGTGCTTGTTTAAAAAGCACTGGATTCACAAGCAAGGAATAAGGACCTTAAATGTGACGCTCTGTGTCATAAAGGCTTAACCTGCTGGAGTGGCACTAAGTCCCAAAATACCCCACACAACTGTGAAACTGAAGAGTGAAAGAGATGCTTTTCTTTCTTTTTTAAAAAAATATTTTCTAGTATCTAAGATGGAGCAGAGAGGAACATCCAGCTTAACCAGCCTATGGATTCAGAACACAGTTCTGGAGAGAAAAGGAGACAGACAGATGATCAAAGAGACGGACAAGATGGCATAAGCTACATTTCCTATAGGAAAACGGGCAAGAAATGAAGCCCTTTCAAATAAACAAATAAAGCCAATAGCTGAATCGTGCTGTCTTTATTTTTTATCTTTTGTTTTATAACAGCATTGTGTCTGTAACACACCAGCAGCCAGCCAGTGATAAACCTATTTAAATTCACACATGGGATGAAAGATGAGAATCTAGAAACTGAACACTTGTGATAAATTTGGAAATGATCCGTGCCGATTGCAAATATGGTATGACTGTGAAAATTAACAAAGGGTACAGAAATGAGGACCAAATGGAACAAAAAAGAATAGGATATTTGCAGAATAAGGATAGGCCGACAGCCCATAATATTGCTTAACATATTGCTTAAGTACGGAATCCGCCTGTGGAATAATGACACCGAGCAGGAAGACACTGAGGAAGGAGAAATATCTTCATGACCACCAGAGGTGATGGGAGAGACCACCAGACACCTCGGAGCACGCTCAAGAAGGATGGCACGATATGGATATCAGGAAACGAAAGGCGGGGGGGGTAGTTCGAAGAAATAAGAACTGTAAAAGATATAAAAAGTCTGGGGTTATGATTCTCGGGGTGTGTGTTGGCGAGTGGGGACTCCCCACGCACNAGTGGTGACTCCCCACGCACTCAGCACTGTTTGCGTGCTTTTTATCCCCTGCACACAAATAAAAGACAATGCTGGAACTACTGGCATACTGTCATTTATAACACCCTGAGGTTTACAAAACTGGGGAAATAAGAACATAATGATAATTGCCGATGAAACGTGGCACTACATGATTCTCGGGACACCCCAGGGCTTTTGAAGAGCACGGCGGCGACACCGCCCACTCAGGGCTTCCCGCGCTTTTTCGCCCCCCCACAGGATTTCGCGCGCTTTCTCCCCGCCCCTCAGCGCTCCCCGCACTGCGCACGCGCNGCAGCCCCACGTGTGCCCTCCGTGCGCAGCTGTGCTGGTTTTGCACCCGTACGCATCTGCGCTGCAGGTGTTGCCTCCGTGTGCAGCTGTGCTGGTTGGCTCCTCTGCGTGTGGCTTTGGTGGCTTTGAGGGGAAGGAGGGTCGGCTCAGATTGGATGTTAGGCGAAAATTTCCTTCCCTGTGAAGGCCGAGAGGCCCTGGCACAGGTTGCCTAGAGAAGCTGTGGCTGCCCCATTCCTGGAAGTGTTCAAGGCCAGGCAGAACAGGGCTTGGAGCAACCCGGGATAGCGGAAGGTGTCGCTGCCCATGAAAAGCGGTTGGTACGAAATGGGCTTTAACATCCCTTCCAACCCAAATCATTCCACGGTTCAATTCCTCAGCATACAGCGCATCTGTAGTGAAGGCTATGCATTTCTGATGTCTTAAAATCATTAAATCATAACAAAATAATCCTCTGAGATTATCTAGAGCTTTTAAGATGAGCAGAACCCCAAGCTCATGTACTTTGCTAGAGAAAGTTTAATCCAGACCACACTATCTCTGTTATTATCAGCGTTATTTCCCTAAGGTTTTGGAATCTGTTTTCCAGGTGTTTCAGCCCAGTCATTCCTTCACTGCTTTACTCTGGCCAGCTCTGCCTTTAACCTGCAAGTGGCAACCCCTGGGGTGAGTGAAAATGGACAAATACTGTGATTTCAGCCTGAAACTGATTGATATATCAGTTGTCATGAGATAATTGTACTATAAATGTATTGAGAGGTGTTTTGGTTGCCTTAGACATTAAGGGACCTGTTTAATTCTGGTTTTTTAATACTTAAGTGACTACAGGCTTTCTGTAGCATGGATTTGGACTTCTGTGTCTGGTGTCTGTTCCCACAAAGAGTGGAGGGAAAACTATTAGCACTAATTCAATGGGAAAAATGGAAAACTTCACTTTTTCGAGAGCTGAAGCATCACAAAAGTGGTGTGTCATGGATGCTTGTGCGCTGATCCTGACCACGGTGTGTGAACCGTGTTATCCCCAGGGAAAGCCCATTGATTTTGTGGATGTGAACGAGGGCAACACGCGCTGGATCCAGGACTTCCGCATGAAATCCTACGCCAACCCCGCCAAGCTGGAGTCCATTGATGGTAAGGGCATCACCACGGGTCACTGTCATCTCCACTGTCAGGGAAACAGGGGCTGCCTGGGGCCAGGATTTTAGGGAAGAACAACACAGGAAAGGCAAGAAAGTTGTGTTTCAAGAGAAAACTGTGGCAGCTGCAGTTGTTGGTTTCCTTCCCATTTGAGAGGAAGTCCTGGCAACTTTGGCTTTGGTGTTCTTATTTATCTTGGAATGGTCATTCTCTTTTAATATATATGCACAGGTATGTGATGTCTGTGTTGTACATAAGTACAGACTACATTGTTACTTGTTAAAAATAAATATTTTGCTGGAGTAGGAGCCAGTAGAGAGAACAGTTGTAAGTTTTGCCTGGGTCATCAGGGCTCATTAAAAATGTGTTCCTTGTCCTAAGAAGTATCCTGCCTCTCTTCTGTGTAGCTTTGTTAGTTTCTTTAGGTCATTTTAAACTGATTTATGTGGGTTTGTCCTGTTTTTCCCAAATATGCACTGGATTTATGGCCAGGCTTTTGTTTGTTTGTTTGTTTACCTGTCCTACAATCAGTTCCTGCTTTTTTCCTGACCAGGGACTCGGTACCATGCCCTGCTGATCCCAAACTGCCCCGGGGCTGTGACTGACCTGGCCAACAGCGGGTACCTGGCCAAGATCCTGCAGCACTTCAGCATTGAGAGCAGTAGGTGAACATCCTCGAGGGGCTGGGTAAATGAAACAGGGCTCCTGTGCTGTTCCTGCAGGGCAGCTTCCTTCCAGACACTTCAAAGTGTTTGTGTGGCTAAAGAGCATTCAGAACTGGGGAGGAAAAAGGTGTCTTCAAGGGGGGAAACAAGTGTCCTAATGTGCCTTAAACAAAAGAAAGGGAGTCTTAGAAGGAAAAAAGTATCCTTAAGTGTCTTTAAAAGGAAAAAGAGAGTCTTAAAAGGAAAAAGAGAGTCATAAAAGGAAAAAAAAAGGTGTCCTAAAGTATCTTAAATACGAAAAAGGGAGCCTTGAAAAGGAAAAAGAGGTCTTAAAGTATCTTAAAAAAGGAAGCAAAGCCAGTAGCTTTTCAGAACTTGTCTCAGAAGAAGGATTTGCTGC